>VDFB02379711.1:65271219-65429545 GCA_007258455.2 Sequoia sempervirens
AAAAAGCCAAATTTATCATAACGCGAACGCGTTATTAACCAGTAGAGATATGTTCGTTTAGGATTAAATAACGCGCTCGCGTTATAACGAGAACGCGTTATTTATTGCACTAAAACTGGATTCACGCCTTTTTAAAATTGGATTCGCGCCTTTTTTTTTTAAAGAAATAACGCGAACGCGTTATAACGCGAGCGCGTTATGGCTTGTTTTTTTCTTTTTTGGCCACAAAAGTGCGACCATCTTGGTGCACTTACCCTGCTAATGTTTTGACTTCTGCAATTTTTAGCTTTTAGAGCATTTTCTATGAGCCTAAACTTTGGAAATCTATAGCATTTCTTTTAAAAATAATTTCACAATTTTTTTCATCATCTTTTGTCTTTATTTTAAATGGCCTCCATTGAAACTATGTAAACAAAAAGCAAAGTCTGTCATCTTGTGTGCTTATTAAAATAACATTCTAAGTCTTGTCCACTTTCAATGGCCTGAAATTTTGAAAAAATGTATGGAGACAAAAATGACATATATTTTTCCATGAAATACTACTCTTCAGGTGACACAAATCTTTTTTATTAGATAAGCAAGGAAGGGCCCTGACCCATACAAAAAGGAAAAAATGGAGCCAAATAGCTCAACAAAACAGATTGGCCCAACACAGACAAACAGAGAAACAACAATCAACAGATGAACAATCAGAAACAACAAACACAAGAAACTGTTCAACGAGCAACACTTGAATAAACCCAAGCCAAAGAGGGTGAATTAAATGAAATTGTAACCTTCTTAGAAGAATGATTCTTCTTTCTATGCACCATTCTCCAAGGACAATCAAAAACATAAATTGAGAAAATTTGATCAGAGGGAGAAGACTCCTCTCCAGAGTAGCAAACAAGAGGTAAAGTTGATACTTCAGGTGAAGCATCTGAAACAGCATCACTTTCCAAAATAGGGGAAGCTGGAGGAGCATTATTAACAGCATTAGGAGCAGCCATAACCTGAGAATGCCCCATATTATCCATAAGAGGAGCAGCTTCCACCATAACTGAATCATGTGACATAGGAAGAACCTTAGAAGGAGAGTTTATAGAGGCAGCAGGAGCATCATTGATATTGTTTTTCCTCATAGAAGGAGAGGGAGTCTCTGAGTTTTCATCAGAAGAAGCAGAATCAACAACATTATGAACTGTTAAATGCTCACGGAGTGAGTTCTTCCACCAACTAGAATAGGAAGCATTATGGGAGCCATGAGAACTTCCACCAAAACCACCTCACTAGGAAGATCCTTCAAAATATCAACTTCCACCAATATCCTAGCAGAGGAGGTATGGGTAAAATTCTTGGAAGCTAAATCTACTTTCAAGAAACGGCCTATGGCATTAGCAGTGCCCTCAAAGGCAGAGAAGCGCCAGAACTGTAAGGGAAGATAAGGTAGTCTTACCCAAATAGGAATAACATCTAAGGGTTCATTCAAAGGATTAAAAGAATGAACCCAAGGTTTAATGGAGAGGGGGTGAGAATCCCAAACCCACAAGCCATAGTCAAGAATAGCCTATCTATCTTCAGGAGAGCTGAAACCCACAACAAAAAACCCCCTTGCAGAAGGATAAATTTCCAAGGAACAAAATAAAATATTAGTTAAATATTAAACCAAAAAATACATCCAATTTCTATAAATTCTATTGTTTTATTTTATTTTGCCTTTGATGGATTAACTGTTTCTATTTCCTTTTTTTCTAATTTAATTTACTTGTATTACAAACAGACAGTAAATTTTCTATCCAACAATTGATTTTTTATTTTAAAAAAAGCTAAATTATCAATCCTCTTTTTATGTAATTGAAAAGAAAATATTTAAATATCAAAATTTATATTTGAAATGATGAAATTATTTTTATGGAAGATCTTAATACAATAACATACCAACAAATAAAATATGTTTATGTTATGTTTGCCTCGTGATTTGATCCTTAAGTATACTCATTTTATTGCCTTTATATATTAATCAATAGAGTTAGATAGGTGTAAAATGCGTGCACGTCAAATAGTCATAGGAACACATTTATTCTAATTTATGTTCTCATCAAGTTGTGCTTGCACCATACTTATTGTCATGCATTCCCAAATAGTATAGACCATTGGAATTTTAATTTACCTTCTTTACATTGAACAAAAAATAGTCGTACAAATTCTCACAATTCTTTAACCACAATAAACATTATATATGAAGACCTTATAATTTTTCTTACCATTTAACGTCATGTTTTGACATTTCCTAATGTTTCAATTAACTAGAGAAATAGTTTTATCCTCACCATGTTTATTTCCTTATTTGCTACCTACACAATCATTTAATTCACTCGTGTTAGGACACGACTAAACATTCTTATAGTCATTGTTACAAGATGGTGTGTCCCGCGGTATCCTTGGTGTAGTGTCGCACTTGGGTTCATGATATGCCTTAACCGCCTCCTGTGGATCTTGTATAAATCTGGTAGTTGTATCAAGCATTAACAAGTTGATATTTTGGTGCAACAAAAACCACCAATGCAACAATTGGTATCAGAGTTAAGGTCACAGGTTTGAACCCCTCGCATGTGTTTGGGGGGATTGTTGTAAGATGGTGTGTCCCTTGGTCTCCTTGGTGCAGCGCGCTGCTTGGGTTTGTACGTGGCTTAGCCGCCTCATGTGGATCTTATATAAATTTGGCGATTGTATAGGGAACTAAGAGGTCAATATTTTGGTGCGACAGAAACCGCCAATGCAATAGTCGTGATATCATTCAACTATCTAATGGAGACACAACCAAATGTATGCAAACTCCTTTCATCCCAATAAATTCCACAACCATGATAGAAGAGTCGTGTTCATCTATACATAAACCAAAATTCCTTGGAACCGATGTACAATATCTCACTTCAACTATAATAGATTGTTGCCATGAAATGTACATAAATTGAAAATTTTATGCCAAACAATGCCTCTAGTGCAAGATCTAGATATAGAAAAGTTGCAAGGTACATTTTCATCATTCTAATATAGTTGCACCAAAGTTGAGGGGCTTTTCACTTTCCTAAGGGAGACATATTGTGATCACCACTATTAAAATGATGGAACCCCTCTATCATCCATGCATATGAAATGTAATTGAAAATACGTGATGACCTACTTTAACTTCTTACTGTGTAACCCAACTATGCCTATCTATACACATATATTCTTAACTAAGAAAATGTCTTGTGTTTTGGTACTTTGCAAACTACATATACCAATCAATGTAAATTCTCTCTAGAATAAATAAAGCAACCTCTTATTATAGTACTTGATCTTAACATTAAGAGATGCATTTCCTATTATTCTAATATCATTATTCATTACTTACGAAAGCACATAGATAGCATAACATAAACTCCTATCTTTTGTTGCATATGTTTTTCTTTTAAAATAATTTGAACTATAAATTGCTTGAAAACACTTTTAGTATAAAATATGATTACTAGGAATTGGGTCAACGAATTGAAAGAAAAGGTTTGGAAAGACTTTATTGCAAAGGAAACTGGTGAAATTATTAGGGAATCAGATGTGGGTATTAAGTCCACCCCCTCCCCATCTCCCAAACAGATTCTCAAAACGAAGTAACTCATGTTCACAATTTGACATCTGATCTGGAGAATCCTATTTGTTCCTCTCCCTTGACTTAGGTAGCTTCTCCTTGGATTTCCCAAATGGAATCAGAGATAAATACTCTTAATTCTCCCAAGGTTAAGAGAGGCACGATGTCACATAGTCATAAAACTCAATTAGAGATAGTAGTTGGCATTCAAACAACTCTAGAGAAAAAATTAAGGTCTTCTTCCAAAAATACTATTTTGGGAATGGCCAGTGAAGGGTCAAGTTCCAAATCCAAAAAAACTTGAGACACTTGTGGGGTGCAAGACATTCGAATTAAATCTCAAAACGAGGAGAGACAAAATCACTCCTAAGAAAAATGAGGATTCTTTCATGGAATGTTAGGGGATTAAACGCCATTAACAAGCGACACTTAATCAACTGTCAAATCTTTGGTGCTTTTTTAAATGCTTTCCTTCTATAGGAAACAAAACTTTTTGAGTCACGAGCTTTTGAAATTTTTGGTGCTTGTTCAAATTAGGGTTTTCTTCCCTCCACGACATTGGGGGCCTCGAGGGGATTATCAATATTCTAGAACAAAAATAATGTGAAGATGAATTTGCTAGCCTCTCATGAAAACTAGATTGGGGCATCTCTCTGGTGTTTGAAATCAAATAATCTTTTTGGATTTTAATTTTGATGGGAGAGGAAATTGAAGAAAACTACCTCCATAACTAATTTTTCTTAGAGGTAGATAAGGGCCTAGAATGTTCTAGCTTAGCAAAAAATTGAAAATTTTAAAGGAAAATATCAAGCATTGGAATTTGAATGACTGTAAGAATATATTATCAGAGAAGTAAAGAGTGGAATGGGATTTGGCCTCTTTGTATGAAGTTCTCATCAAGAAACAAATGGATGGCCCCTTGTTTGAGAAGGAGAAGAGTTTAAAAGCTAAACTAGAATTAAGTCGTCTCCTGGGAAGAATTCTATTGGAGACAAAAGTCTAGAGAGTTATGGTTAATAGATGGAGATAGAAACTCTAAATTCTTTCATACCTCTGCAAAAATCAGGAGATAGGTAAACCAAATTGTCTCTATCCATTCTGATTCAAGTAATGTATTATCAACAGATGATGGCATTGGCAAAGAGGAAGTCCTCTTCTTTAAATAACTTCTTTCTCCTTTGAAATAGCAAAAATCTTTTGCTAGCAATGAAATAATCAACAACATTCCTGCTTTGGTGTCTAAGGATCAAAATAAAATGTTGATGTCAAATATTACCCTTGAAGAAGTTAAGAATGTGGTATTTTTTATGACGGCTGAAAAAGCCCCAAGTCTAGATGGTTATATGCCCATATTTTTTTAGAAATGTTGGTACTTTGTGGGTAGAGAAGTTCTTCTAGCCTTGAAGGAATCAAGAATAAGCATAAACATTTTAAAACATTTAAATGTCACTCTAGTGGCTCTGATCCCAAAGAAATCTGACCCCTCATCATTTAAGGATTTCAGGGCAATTGCTTTATGCAACACAATTTATAAAATCTACACTAAATATTTTGCTATGAGATTAGCAAGTTTCCTTCCATCAATTATTTTAGATGAGCAGGGTGGTTTGTTTCAGGTAAAGATACTCTAGAAAGGGCTATAATGGCCAATGAGGTTCTCCATTCAATCATGCTTGATAAAATTCCTATTGTACTTCTAAAGTTATACATGATGAAAATTTATGAAAGGGTTGACTCATATTTTCTCATAGAATCCACCCTTCGTGGTGGTGTTAGTTATAACAACCCCTAAGGTATGGCCTTTTGATATGTTTGCGCCCCATGATATCAAACTTTATAGAGTGTCAACTCTAAAATAATGAAGCCCCAATTTTTAACACTTAACAAGGTTTTCATCCTAAACTTAGGTGAAGAGTTTCTATTACCATTGGGATTGACAACCAACCATCAACATCAAAAAAATAATAATGGTCATTAATAGGCATACTACTCGATAGCCAAAGGTCTTTCATATTACTGGCATTGGGTTGTTCACATAGGTTGTCTAGCACATGGAGAATGGTTTATTGGAATTTGTTACGTTTTCTAAGGCACCTAATGGTTAAATTGGTTCAAGGGGAAGATCATGAATATTCAAGTAGGTCTCGAGTGGATGGTTAAAAGGTCAATATATAACAAATTTTAGTTGGCCATGGCTTAGTTATGGCGTGAGTTGTATTAATTCAACACTATCGATGAGTGAATGGGGGTTACGTCATAATATTTGGTGGGTGGTATTAAGTTTAAATGAGATTGAATAGGTGGTGGAATTTTATTTGATATTTTAGCGCAAATTAAGCGACATGGTATATTTTTATTAGCCGCTGATTATCATCACATAAAGATCCATCGATTAGAAAATCCTTCAAGTGACTAGTTTTAGTGGGTTTTTCTATTTTGTAAATAACTTTGTAAAGGCATAGGAAAGGAGCAATGTGTCAAATCTTGAGAGGAAAAAAATTATTACAAATGGAAAAGGGCATGTATTTTATTGGTGTATTTATCCCTTACATTTTATATTAAAAATTATATGCATATAATCTAACGCACGTGAATGTTGTGTAATATTTGGTGGCAGCAGTAAAAAATTGCTATTTGTTACCTATAGAAAGAATGTGTTTTACTTATCATAGTTTTATTGGTTGGTGGGAGAATGTGTTTATAGTTTATTTTGGTCTAAATTGTGCTTGATACCCTCTAAGTTGTGACCCTTCATTCCATGATTTGTCCTATCTTAGTGTTGGTGTCATGTATGATACTCCCTAAGGTGTGACCTCCCATGTATTGAGTAATGTCCTTTGAAACATAATGTTCTATTTGTTGGAATTCACCCATTGTGGTTTTGTTATTTATAATTCCCCTTGAGGCATGGTCTTTTGATATGTTCATCCCCTACAACGTTAAACATTGTAGGGTTACAATTTTGAGAGTGAAATTAATAGAAATTATAATTTATAACATAAATATTTAATTATGATATTTCTCTAATTCTTAGTGAATATAGGGTTTAAAAAAATAAGATGCTCTTTTTTGGCACATATGATAAAATAGAAAATATCAAAAATCTTTAGAAACTACATACATGCATTGCATCAATATCCTTGTTTCAATGCAACTTATAAAAACTATTTTGATATATACAATAACACTATGTACCATGAACTAAAACAACTCTAGATTATAAATAATGTTAATTAAAAATTTAATAATAAATAGAATATACAAAAGAATATTATGAAATATACGCATGCAACAAATATCAATATTGATTATCAATGTTTGAGAATTTAGGATTGTATCATATTTCTAGTTAAAGATATAGATTTTGGAATATACATCCCTGATTAAAATATGATAAAATATAAAACAAAATTTATTACAGTGATTAGAAATCAGCACAAATGATTTTCTAATAGATAGAAAGAATATTGACACAAAATCATAATAATCACTAGTTTGCATCACTTCAAATTATTATGAGTTTGCTTGCTACAGGTGACAAAAAAAAGTGGTTAAAATGTCAACTTAAATGTCCCACTTAGATAAAAGATCAAGGTAAACTATTATGGGATCACCAATTAATAACCAAAGAAACAAAATAATAAAAATAAATGGAATATTCAGTATGTTGATGTGAACGGGGTGTTTTAGCTAACTGGTTCACCTATTATTTTGTATTCATACATGTATAGATGTTAAGTTTCCTTAGGGCTTCAGGAATATTTCTAGAAGTTTCTAGTATAGTGATATTGGGAAATAACCAATTTTTATCTACCGAATGATCCATGGTTTCCAACATAGATTAGTTTTCAAAACTTTATTTCATATTGTAATATTTCTCCTTTCCTCGTCCATGAAAAATAGATTTTCTTGATGATCATACAAAAGGAAAGCCTCTTAATTCTATAGATCATTGTATGAGGCACATCCCATGTTTTATGTTCCTATGAATGCAAGTTCGCATGAGACTAAAGACTAAACATTGTTGTTTCATAGATGTATTCTTAGATCTTGCATGAAATGAATTTACTTTTGAATTGAATAGGCACCAAAATCACCGATATCTTGTAAGGAATAAACAATTTGAAGAATCTCCTTTTGACATATTGTACAACATATTAATGCCAAATTTTGAACCGAAAAGCTTTACTTGTTTATTTATTTTCAGACATCTTTCTCATCAATTTTCAGGTTAGTAATTGTCTGTCTTGATTTTTTGTTTACTCAAAAGAATTAAATCGCTCATATTAATAACATTTTGTTTCCACAGTCCATGACAATTAGTGCTCGAGATTTTTAGTTAAATTGTGTACAATTTTTTCCATCAACATTTCGGATCATACTCCATGACCTATCATCGAGATGATAAGCAAATAGAGAGAGGAATAAAAAGTTGAGTTAGTAGACTAGGATTGAAAAAGGAGGGAGATTGGGAGGGTTCAAAGACAAAAAACCCAAAAACTTGATTGGAGGAAGCAAGATTCAAGTGATTTGAAAGAAGATAATGGAGTAAGGAAAATTATGAGGATAGCAAAAGACATAGTAACAACAATAATATTATTATTTATTTGAAGGACATAGCTTATTATTAGAAAAATAGGCTATTGGTAGGAATCAAAAACACATATGTATATTATTAATTAATCAGTAAACTTATAATACTCTAATAATAAGGTTAAAATAAAAGAACCAAGTGAAGATGAATATTAAACAAAGAATATAATAGACTATGAAAAGTCACAGTTTATCATATACTAAAGAATAAAAAGTATTAAAGAGCGAAAATAATAAAAAGGGTTGTGATATAGAGTTAAGAAGAATGCTAAAACGATAAACAATGATAATCTATAATAAAAATTAATATGATATAAAAGACTGATAATATAATATCATAAAATATTAAATACAATAAAAGAAGAAAGGGAGAATAATAAGGAGTAACAATTGAAAAAATTATAGACTATTAATTAAAAATAGATCTGACTAAAAAAATGATAAAGCAAAATGTAAAAAGGAAAATTAGGACAAAATAGAGTGAAAAAATTAGAATACTAACAAATAACAATTGAATAATAAAAATTAAAAAAAAACTGAAGGAACTGGCATATAAAACAAAGAAAATCAAGAAGAAAGGTTCCGCCCATCTCATCTACAGGAATTATCGCTGGAGATTTAGCTAAGTATTCTGGTAGACTTAACTGTAATTTCTAATTAATAGAATGTAGTGAATGAACGACGAACGAGCCGCCGGTGACATCATGTAATTGTGCTAATGGCTCAGAGCAATGAGCAGACGTTAGAATGGTGCAACCAAGTCCCAACACATACATTTTCGATGAACATAAATTATGCACTACGCCATCCCACAAATATTAATTGGTGGATTCTGGAAGAAAACAAGTTGTTTGATAAGGAAGAGCTTGTGTTATTTTCAAGCGATAAATCTGAGGACGCCCCCTGTCAAATGTCCGCGTCTTCGTTGCGGCGTCGGTATTGTGGATTGACTACATCATGTTGATCTCCATTCGTTCAAGCTCTGGCAGGCTTTGTGGCGGCTCGCTGCTATCTGCACAGGTTATGCAAGCCTCTCCCTATATATACACGAACCCACGGAAAACATACAACATGACTACTGAAGCTCACTAATCATTTTTTAATTTCTTTTGGATTGAATCGATTGACTAAGGCATCTCAAGGCGAATACAGGATTCATTCACTGCCAAACTCTGTAATCATATTCATGGAACAGAGACTCTTTATGGCTGCCTCCATGATACTGTTGATTATTCTCAATCTCCAGGCCACCTTGTCTACTGCCGCTTCCTCATATAATGTCGTACACAATTGCTGGAGAAGAGATCCACACTGGGCAGAGAAAAGTAACAGAATGGAACTTGCAGATTGTGGTGTGGGCTTTGGAAGTGCAGCAAAGGAGGAAGGATGTACAGAGTCACCAGCGCGGATGACAATGCTGCAAATCCCCTGCCGGGGACCTTAAGATACGGAGTTACTCGCGATGGTCCTCTGTGGATAGTTTTCGCCCGTGATATGCAGATAAAGCTTCAGATGCCCCTGTTTGTCGCCAGCCACAAGACTATCGACGCAAGGGGCTCAAATGTTCACATCAGCAATGGGCCTTGCATACGCCTCTTCAATGTCAGCAACATTATCATCCACGGATTAAACATCCACGACTGCAAGCCAAGTGTAGCTGGCAACGTTCTCCTTTCACAATCCATGAGCGATGAGATGATTGATACACAAGATGGAGATGGAATTTCAGTTGTTACCTCACGAGACATTTGGATCGATCATAACAGCCTCTCCAGTTGCACAGATGGACTTGTAGATGTCACGCTTGCTTCCACCGCAGTTACCATTTCTAACAACCGCTTCTCTTACCATGACAAAGTAAGAGACAAATTTTGCAGAATTAATTACTATAGACTGGTTTCGTGAATATGGAAGAATGACTAATGTTAGGCTGTGCAATAAAACACTACAGGTGATGCTTTTGGGACACAGCGATGATTATACAGCTGATAAAGACATGAGAGTTACTGTTGCATTCAACCACTTTGGACCTGGCTTATTGGAGCGCATGCCAAGGTAATTTGTTTAAATTCAACTTCTCGTGCTTTTAACTGGCTAACTCCTTTCGTCAATGACTTCGCTTATAATCGATCTGGCTAACTGACATGATATGGATTGTTTCTGTGGGCAGGTGCCGACATGGGTATGCGCACGTGGCGAACAACAACTATGAGGCCTGGGGTATATACGCCATTGGAGGGAGTGCCCACCCTATGATTAGAAGTGAGGGCAATCGCTTTGTGGCCCCCAACGAGGAGTACAAGAAGCAGGTGACATGGCGTGAGAGCCCCGATGGAAAGAGTTGGCTGTGGAAGTCTGTGAGGGACACATTTTTGAACGGGGCATACTTCGTTCCGTCTGGCAAAGGCAAAGCACTTCCCCTCTACCAGACAGCCCAGCAATTTAAAGTCGCTGATGGAAGATTAGTACCCATTTTGACCGAGAGTGCAGGAGTCCTAGCCTGCACTACCTCCGGGCCTTGCCTGTAATACTTGCTACATCTTAACCTCCATCCCTATTCTCGTACAGATTCTCCCATTCTTTCATTCCATTTATTTCATTCTTTCTCGCTTTCGAGGATTCAGTTCGCTCATTCTTCCCCTGTTTTGGAAGATTAAATTCAATCATTATCCATTATTTACTGCTTGGCAATGTTTTAGCCCCTGAATTGCATGTTGTTTATAAAAATCACAACAGATATTATCACTTATATACAGTTGCAAAAGAGAATTTTTAATGGCAATCGTGTAATTTCAGAAAACTGCTGGCTGAGGCGACAGGGACATTAGCAATTTCATGCATCAATTAAAGAAAACAGAGCAAAATCAAAGCTACAGGCATCGAGAGGGAAACACGTAGTTTATTGTATTAATCAAAGCTATTACAATCCTCAATGCAAGAAAACAGAGCTTCAAATATATATCTCAATCGGTGCAAAGTCTGAGTGAAAGGTTCTGAATGAATCGATATACTGTGTTCTCAACCCCAAATGCAACCCACAGTCCAATGTGCATTGGCTGTCGATTCAACTCGGCTTCGTACTTGCCAGTCGATCCCTCTATACCAGAATTTACTGGCAGAAACAGCTTGCAAACCAGCTCGGGCTTCTTCCAATCCAAAGAAAAAAACAAACCGTTGGTCTCTGTCTCTTTTTCTTGGCAGAATCTTTGAGGCTACAGGGTGGCGACTTACACAGCCTTCTCCCCAACCGTTCTCTCTCCTCTCTTGCCAGAGACAATTCGCCATCTCTAACTTCAGAATTAGAGATCTCCTACTCCAACCGATGTCACTGGCAACACCAGAATGTGCAACGGAAAAGAAAAGACTCAAAATCTTGCTGCCACCCAGCACTTGCCACATGTCACGGGGAACAACCACAAACTAAAACAGCCAAAAACAAATTAAATCCAAAATTGCAAAGCAAAACTAAACGATGCCCCTGCATCAATTTTCAAACGACATCACTTGGTCCTCTAAGAGTTGGAGAAAAATCATTTTGTATTTTCTATTGTTCAATATAATTTGATCAGCTTTAAAGGGAAAATTCATTAGTCATGCCTAAAGGATAAGCTTAGACTTGAATAATCGTCATAATGACAAATTTGTAAAAAAATCAATTTTCAATCTTTTATTTGGCATGCTTCAAAACCCTATGTGGATTTTTTGTGATCCTTAAGAATAATGAGGTTATACAAAATTTTATTTCTTTGTATGAAAAAACCCACAATATAAGAATAGAATACAATGTTCAATACTTGAGCCTTAAGTTCGTTTGTACCTCAAAATGGGAGTGGTCAAAAATCTTAATGGTGTAAATCTTCTACACAATATTTGCACCCAAAAATCTTGTTTACTATAGATATATCAAACATCTCACTTATTTAACATATTTTACTTAACTTAAAATCCAAATAAGTTAGGACCTCTAAAATTATATATATCTTCTCAAAATTTAGTTGAAGACTATAAACATGGCCGTGCCTCATCATTTTAGAGCTTATGGAATCGATTCTTAGAAGCATTATTCTTTTGTTTATGAACAATAATAGTGACCCTATACTTTGCCCATATCATTGTTGAGATTCGTAAGAAATGAAATATTTCATAATTTCCTAAGATCTCCTTCTTGCTTTAGATCTATGGCATTCCCATTTAAAAAGTAGATATCTATAATATTGATACAAATAATTTTGTTATTTTTCCTCTATTGATATTGTTGTTGCTCAAAGGGTTGAAGAAACATTGTTGGAAGGATTTTTTGGCTACCTAGAGAAGTCAACATTTATTCACACATGAATAGTTGGAGTTAATAATTTAAAATAATTAAATTTATTATTGTTGAAATTATCATTATGGTCTAAACTTTATTTTTAACTTCTAAATAAGTTTTCAAAATATATAGTGCAATCTTTTAGTCCCTTATATTTCACTTTTAACAAATTTTAAATTTTTTGGAATACTTTTATCCTATATTTATGTAATCCTCCAATAAAAAATAAATTCATCAACAAAAATGAAAACATGTCAATCTAGACACATCTCACACAATTTTATTTATGTTGGCATATAGAAACAGATGATGAGAAAATCTCGCATGCAATTGAATATGAGACTTGTGCTATACTTGAGCTATGTTGAACTATCTTCTTGCAATGCTCTCATCATTTCCATATTTTGTGACTTCAACATGAAATATATAGCTTTTCAAACTTATGAAAAAGAGTTGTAGCTACTATAAGCCACCATGTCAAGAAAATGTTGTTGGGTGCTATTAGTAGTAGAACTAGCTCATGTGCCTGAGCTATTTATTCTTACATGTATGTCCAAATCAAGATTTAGTTATCGTTTCATGTAGAGACATTCGATCTCCAAGTTGAATTCTAATATTTTTTAGGATTATTAAGATGTATCCACATGTACAATATATTAATTTTTCTATACATTTTATTGAACTTAAAAGCTAACTTGACACAAGTTCTACTCCCTTGTCTAGTGCATAGATAACAACGACAATTTTACACGAATATTTTCTCGCAACAAAATTTCTTTTATAGCGTACATCAATTCTTTCTTTCTTTTTAATGAGGACATCGATGTGGAGGGAAACACAATGGTTTAATATTTTTAATTTACATGTGTTATTTTTCCTAATGTTTTGAATAAATGTTATCATATTTTTGGACATACATTCATTATAAAAATATAAAATATAATATTGAAAACATAATTAATATTATATTTTTTATAAACCTAACACTAAATGCTATAGATTTGGCAAATGGTCTACTATTCGCCTAAATGATTAAGAAAAAATAATTTATGACAACATATATTCTTTATGGCTTAGTATTTGATCAGTGCGAAATGGTGATTTTCTAAGAGAAGAAAAAAAATATAGGTGAGCCTCAAGGAGAAGAATAGACCCTGAAAATCATATACACATCCCAAGGACACATTTGAGTGTCTTTTAGAAAATTATCAAAAGTTAAAATGACATCCAAATATCTCATAAAGAAGTTTCATTCCATTAACACAAAGTAATCCAATTTTTTTATTCACATAGGAATTGAGCTTCTCTTAATAAATGTCAATTTTTAAAATATTACATTGTCTATAAAGCTATTGCAACAAAAATAATGTGGGGCTTGCTTAAGGAATCAAAAGGAAAGCCATTTTCTATTAATTTTAAAAAAATGTATAAAACTATCCAATAGTAGATAAATTTTTGTAGAGCTAGACTTGTCCTTACTAAACTTTCATAAAATTATATTGGACTCTTCTCAAAATTAAGGATAATTTCATTAATTAGTTACTCTATATACCTAAGGAAAATAGAACTTGTTGTGGGAAAGATGCTTGCCATAAATTGTATCCTTAAGGGAGAGTGTATTGTTCAGATTGCAATGGGAAAAAATTATAAGAAATAAATTTTATAATTTAGATTGTCCATTGTGTTTTGAGGCATCCATATTGTTTCTTTGGGCCATTCGTAGCCTCTATCTCACTATTTTATGTTTCAAGCGGTAGCACATGTATGTTGCTTGATGGGAAATTGTAATTTAAACCAAATCAAATCAGCCACAAATTGGGACTAAATTGCCATCTCACCAAACTTAGAAGAACACACCAATGTCTAACCAATCTTCTATAAATTCAACTAGTGTCACCTTTCTTTGTCAATCAATAGCATCAAATATGGTGAGCTCTCAAAGTGACAGTAATTTTTCCAATGACTACATTTTCTTGGAAGAAATTGAATGCAGTCGGTTGTTTAGGCATATATCGGACTAGCTGAAAGAGGTCTTCATAGTGTAGAGTGAGGTAGAAGAAGTGCTTCAAAACATTCTGGGTGAAGCATTCCTGAGCCAAGCCCATGTACACAACACAAACATCCTAGAGCATTTTATATATACAGTCATCAAAACTTATGGCTGTCGTGATTGGGGTGTAAGGGCACTGGAGTGCTTAGTAAATCCCGAATTCCATCATCATGTTAATGTGGCAATCAACGGGCTTAGCCACTACCCTCAGAATGGACTAATAGCTGACACCATTTGCATTGCATCAACCCTTCAAGATGAGACTTTGCAAGAAGTTTTGGCTCTTCTGCACACAGGAGTCATAAGAAACAATATGAGACTCTTTGTGCGATTCTTCTGGTCGCACGAGAACCTACTTTCACCAACCCAAGTTGAACGCCTACCGACTGTTACTAAGGGAATTCCTATCCTGATATTTGCTTTGTGTACCTGACTGAAAGTGCCTCCTTTTTACCTTTTCCCATGACATGAACTTCTGTAGTCGAATCAAATAATTTTGTAGTGCCAATGCAATGTAAAAATGTTTATATATATAAATAAGATGTTTTTTTTTATATCACTGTGTTTTTCTATGCATGGCATCATTGGTTTCCTATTCATATCATATTTAAAAAATTTGGTTTCCTTTTTCTTTTAATGCACTAGTTAGATCAATTAAGCTTACTATTATTCAATTAATCACTAAAAAGCTTATGGGTGGCAAAATGGATAGTTCATCACCTAGGTTTGGAAAAGTCTAAAGAATACCATCGAAAGGTACAACTTGTGAATGAAGTTTCTATTTTCTAACATAGCTACTCATCACTCAAGTTATTAGCACGCATATACCCACTTTTGAAGGAATGGTAAGTTTGAAAATGGTAAGAAAATATCACCCAATGAAGGTCAAACAATATAAGTGGTAAAATTAAAGGTTCTAAGAACAAACGAAAACCTCGCTTATGTTCAAGGAAGATAACAAAAGGCCGCCTGAACACAAGTTTAAGAAAAAAAGCTTAGGTAAAAAGGAAAGATAGTTAGAAAAATACAAGGGGGTCCTATTTACAGGTAACAATGGCTTTTATTGGGGACAAGGACTACAAAGTATGTAGAGAACCTAGCATGTAAGACCAGTCCTTTCCATTAGGCATGGAGTCGATGAGAAGGATACCAAACAAAAGCAAAAAAATGAACACACCAAAATTGCAATTATTTACAAGGTAAGACTAACCTACAAGAGAAGGAAAAGGAAGGGAAACAATCACACAAACCTGTTAACTAGCTGGGGGAAGAATAATACTTTCTTGAAGAGGCCCACCTTCCTGTACAGTCTCCAGAACAAATTTAGAAACATTCACAACCCAACATTAATGTGGGAAAAGATGTATCCATAGTCCAACGATCTCTCAAAATTCTAATTTTCATCAAAAATCTCATTGTGTTGACATCCTAGTAGGACTAAACCATCCTTTGTTGGCCAATTCTCATGATTAAGGTTTGTCAATTCAAGTATATCCAACTCTAATATAATGCTTTGAATTCTAAATTCCTCCCTAGCATTACATATCTCCAGCATTCCCCAATTTTTTGAAAAATCACCATAGGAAATAGTATTCTCCTCGAATTCATCATACCTCCCTTCAGTTAGGCCATTTTCATGGAGAGCAATTTCTTTTGTAAACTGGTACAAAACAGGGATCAATTTGCTTTTTACCTCTAGCTGAGTGCCATTTTCATCTTCCTCCAATAAAAAACTAGCAATTTCCTCATCATTCCCTTGGCTATGACCATTTCCAACCATTGATATATAGTATTCATCCTCAGGTATAAATTGATTAGCCATTAAATTTGTAAAGAGATGATTATCATATATCTTGTATTCATCAAAACTAAAGAGAGGCTCAGAATGGGTTGACCATTTTTCTTTCTCCTGAACAGTATCATGTGTGGGATCACCATTTTCTTCTAGGTTTAAACATGCATTCTCATTCACCACTTCTTTGAAGGAGAAATTTCATATTCTGGAATAAAAAGGGAAGTTGATACCAAGTCATTCGAATTAACTTCAGAGGATAGGGACTTATCCTCGAAAGGAGGAGGTGAAGTAAACATTGTCCTTTTTTGTGGCTCATCATCTTCATCATCACTAGATGAAATGCAATCACTTTCAACTTAAAATGTGGTATATAAATTGAAAGCCTGATCATTGCAATGTTGATCTAGTTCCTCACTAGGCTACTACATACTTTAAAAAATTGTTAAATTAATGTTTTCAGTAGTTTGGCGAGGTAACTCTACTTCTTTATGACCTTTAACTAGGAACTCAGAGGATATCTTGGAATTGGCTTCAAGCTCCACATTTGTGTCTGGTTTCCATTTTCCCACAGCGATAAAACCATATCCTCAACCTTTACTGCTTCCAATTGAGCTCGCTCAATCCCTTGAACTTTCTCTCTTTTGAGGATTAATTGGACGTCTAATTCTAGAGAAGAGATAAATATATGATACTAGATCTCCTCACTAGGTCTTTTGGGAGCAGGAATTTTTTGAAGAACCGATTGAATTGGTAAACAAAATCCCTCATTGTTTTAGCCTTATTTTTCATGATCTAAAAGAAAAGACGTAGAGTAGCTACAATGTTAATTAGAATTTTATTGCGTTGAAGAAATTTTATTTTAAGGACATCCCATCTGGTAATGCTTGCTTTTTTGAGTCCCCTATACCATTCTACTTCTTTTTCAATCAGACTATCAATAAAAATCCTTACAAAAACATCCTCTTCTTGAATTCCTAAAATTGCACTTACTACATTCATATCCAAAATGTGTTTCTTAGGGTCTTGTTCATTTTGACCAAAAAATTTAGGGAACCTTTTCTAGGAACCCTAGGGTAGATCATGATATTGTGACAGGGCAAGGGGGTTAACTTGATTACACCAGATATTCAAAGCCATAGATGGTCAGAGTCGCCAACTTACACAGGAGTAAAAATTGGGAAATAAAATTACTGTGGTGGACGAGTCAGAGGTGGATTCTAAGGCTGAGGTACAGGTGGTTCCCTTGGTTGATGAAATGACCGATTAGGTGATGATCAAGGTGACGAGGAGGGTTGTCATAGTACTTGAATAGCAATCTCGAAGAGCGTTCAATCACAGGTGTAGGTCAGTGCTAGGCCAACTCTTCCTCTTCTTCCAAGACAAAATTCACCTACATATTTTTTTGCGTTCCTCCTATATCTCTAGGCAAGTGTATTTAATTGTGATATGATGTCTTCTTGCTCCACTCCAACCCAATCTAAATCTAGCTACAAAAGAGGAAATACATCATTATGAAGAAGTACCATCTTGTTGCATGACGTGATGGAGATTGTCAGACCTTTCAATCAATTCAACTTCCCCAATGGAGTCACCAAAAATATGTTAGCAAGTGGAATGGCTCAGGACAAATATGCTTCAAACAAATGACTCTTGACCCAGATTTAGCACCAGTGAAAATTCTCTAATAGCTCTAAAAACACTACAATTGCATTTGTGGCTTTTCTCTGAATTTTGTCAAGGTACAACTCCCTCACTAGATTTTCAATGAATTTATCTAATCTAATGAATAAGGGTATGCTTTTAACCAAAAATTAGAAAAGGTTGCTAACACTAGTTCATAAATATGAAACCAACACGAGAAGTGTAAATCAAAGCCATAAATGACCAATCCAAATATTGAAAACCTATGACTATCCAATCAAAGAGATAAAATCATACTACAATAAATGAATGTTGTACAACTTATCTTTCAAAGAAGACACAACCATATCACATGTGTAATGCAAAGATCAGCATATTGGAAATATCATTAAATTCATAGCACAAAACTTATAAACATTATAATTTGAAATAAATGCTTAAACCCTTCTCAACAACACTAGCAGGTGTATGTCCATAAGAACACCTATTTTCTTTTACATTTTCAAATTTATAGTTAAGCTAATGCCATTGGACAGTTGCTAAAGTTGTTACTAAATTAGTGGCCTTCTTGCTTCTCCAGCTGCATTTCTTGAGAAGTGCTACAATCAACCAAAATAATTAACCTTGGCAAAGGAATAGACATCGACAAGAAAAAATGATCTTGATCTCACCAATAGCTGCTAAATGACCTCTCACACAACCAAACAATTAATACAACATCCAAGTAATATCAATCAAGCATGTGTGTGTTGTTTGATGGGAAATTGTAATTTAAACCAGGTGAAATTAGCCATAAATTGGGACTAAATTTCCATCTCATCAAACTTAGGAGAATGCACCAATGTCTAACCTTTCTTCTATAAATTCAACAAGTGTCGCCTTTCTTCACCACTCAATAGCATCAAATATGGCAAGCTCTTAAAGTGACGATAATTCTGCCAATGACTACATTGTCTTGGAAGAAATTGAATGCAGTCCACTGTTTAGGCATACATTGGACTAGTTGAAAGAGGTCTTCACAGTGTATAGTGAGGTAGAAGAAGAAGTGCTTTGCAACATTATGGGCAAAGCATTCCTGATCCAAGCCCATGTACACAACATAACCATGCTAGAGCTTTTTATATATATAGTCATCAAGACTTCTGGATGTCGTGACTAGGGTGTAAGGGAACTGGAGTGCATGGTAAAGCCAGAATTCCATCACCGTGTTAATGTGGAGATCAATGGTCTTAGCCACTACCCTCAGAATGGACTAATAGTTGACTCCATCTGCATTGCGTCAGGCCTTCAAGATGAGACTTTGGAGGAAGTTGTAGCTCTTCTACGCACAAGAGTCATAATAAATTATATGGAACTCTTTGTGCAATTCCTCCAGTCAAATGAGAACCTACTGTCTCCATCCCAAGTTGAACGCCTAGAGACTATTACTGAGGGCATTCATGTCCTAATATTTGCTAAGGTGTACCTAAATGGAAGTTCCTCCTTTTGTCTTTTTTCCCACGGCATGAACTTTTATAGTCGAACTAAACAATTTTGTAGTGCCAATGCAATGTAAAAATGTTTATATATATAAATAAAATGTTTCTTTTGATATCACTATGTTTTTGTATGCATGGATTTATTGGTTTCTTGTTCATATCGTATTTGAAAATGTTGGTTTCCTTTTTTGTATAATGCACTGGTTAAATGAATTAAGCTTAATGTTATTTGGTTAATCACTGAAAACCTTTTGGGTGGCAAAATAGATAGTTCACATAACTTAATAAAACACCAGCTAGGTTTCGAACAGTCTAAAGAATACCACCCAAAGGTATAACTTGCAGGTGAAGTTTCTATTTTTTGACACATAACTACTCATCTCTCAGGTTATTAACACACATATACCCACTTTTGAAGGAACGGTAAGTTTGAAAATGGTGAGAAAACACCACCCAGGGAAGGTCAAACAATATATGAGGTAAAATTAGAGGTTCGAAGAACAAATGAAAACCCTGCTTGAGTTCAAGGAAGATAACAAAAGGATTCCCAAACACAAGTTTAAGCAAAAAAAACTTAGGTAAAAAGGAAAGATAGTTAGAAAAAGACAAGGGGGTCCTATTTACGGGTAACACAACTTAAGGGTGTTAATGGACGATGCTTTTTTACTCAGATTAATGATAGTTGGTTGTGGAATTGAAGAATGTATCATATGAATTTAGAAACTTGATAAGGATTAGAGCAATTCAGGTGATGAGAGATTTACCAAGCATTACAAAGCCTATTTATTAATTCTATTTGTAGGAATTTTTGGTTTAGAAAGCAAGCAAGAAGAAATTTTAGATCATAGGAACAACCTACTACTAGATTACTGGATTTAACTCATACAGATCTTTGTGGTATTACAACAGCGAGGAGTCTAAAAATTGAAAGGTACTTTATGCTTTTGATTGATGATTATCTAGATATACATGGGTTACATTTCTTAGAGAGAAATCTAATGCATTAGATAGATTCGAGACATTTAAAGCTATGGTTGAGAATGAAGTAAATTTGAGGATAAAATGCTTAAGGTCTGATAGAGGTGGTGAATTCACCTCCCCTGAGTTTAATATGATTTTTGAAGTTCATTGAGTAAAAAGATATTTATCTGCTTTGAGAACTCCTTAGTAGAATAAAGTTGTTGAAAGAAAGAACAAAACAATTCAAGAGGTTGCTAGATCAATGATTATTAAGGCTAGTCCACCAGAATTTTGCTGGAGAGAAGCTATTTAGAAAACTATTTATGCATTAAGTACAAAGACCCCCTATAAGCTATGGTGTGGAAGAATTCCTATTGTTAAGTATCTCAAGGTATTTGGAAGCAAATGTTATATCAAACAGGATGAAGAAAACTTAGGAAAGTTTGATGCAAGAAGTGATGAAGGTATTTTTCTTGGATATTCTACTAAAAGAAAAGCTTATAGGTGTTTCAATAAAAGACTGAGAAAGATTGCAAAAAGTAAAAATATCAAGGTTGATGAAGCAATGAATAATTCAATTGATGTTGATGGATATGTATCTAATGAACCTAATTGTGTAAGGATTGAAGAAATTTTGGAAGAACGGGAGAAGGATGAGCAAGAGAAGCATAATGAAGAAGACATTGAAGCTCTAGTGGTGTCCCTCAAGACACCTAGATATGTATAGAAAATTCATTCAAAAAGTTGGATCATTGGAGACAAGAAAAAAGGAGTATTGACAAGAAGTATAGCTACTACGAGTGGGGTAAATCTTTGTTTATAAATTATGAGATTGAACCAAAGACTATAAGTGAAGCATGTAAAGATGAGCATTAGATGGAAGCTATGAAAGAAGAGCTTATGGAGATTGAGAAGAATCAAACTTGGGAATTGGTCCCTAGACCGGCAAATAAAAAGCATTATTAGATCAAAGTGGGTATTCAAAAATAAGTTGAATGGCAATGGAGAAGTGCTCAGAAATAAAGAAAGGCTTGTGTGTAAGAGGTACTCACAAGTAGAAGGCATAGATTTTTAGGATACTTTTGATTTGGTGGCAAGAATGGAAGCTATATGGATGTTCTTAGCATTTTCTACACATACAAATTTCAAGGTCTATAAAATGGATGTCAAGTCTGCACTTTTGAATGGTGAGCTAGAAGAAGAGGTCTACATGAAACAACCAGAAGGATTTCTGTTGTTAGATCTGTTAGAACTGGAAAAATCTCACATTTTTACTCGCCTTCACCCACCTATCTCACATATAGCATAGAAATTTGCCACACCTTAGTTTCATGATCAATACAAATTGTTGAAATTTGTGTGACAAGATCCATAATTTCACAACCCATGTTAACCAATGATCCCATTAATTTGGCCTTTGACATATAAGCATCTCTATGGTCATTGTTGAGCAAGAGCTTTAAAAGTAGCTGGTCCTTATCCAGAAGATTATGTTCATGTCTTTCTGATCAACATGTCATATCCTTTCAATTTGAATATTTTTTGCATATTGGGAAGAGATGAATCAAGTCACAGTGATCAAAGACCCTGAAGATTACATGTGTGCATAATTGGGAAGACAATGCCTACCATTTCACCGATGAAAGCTTATCGGCAAGAGCAAGGTAATCAGAGAAAAGTTTTCAAATCATACCAAGCTCATAAGTCACACTGATGGAAGCCTCATCAGGAAGAATCCTTATGGTGAAACCAATGCCAATACTACAACTAGCCACATCACAAATCCTCATCCACCTATCACCCCATCCATAAATTGGGACCAACATTAAAAGAAGGATATGAATCAAAGCAAGAAGAACATCATCAAAGAAAAAGAAGTTGTAAAGCATGAAGGAAAAATCAAATACAAGTGGATACCAAAGAATGCAAAGAAAGAAAATCATCCCAATCAAACTCCATTAGGAAAAGAAACTATGGTGAAAAATCAAAAAGGGAAATGTATCCATCAAATACATCCATAAAGGGAAGAGCGGGCTTCTCAAGCATTGTACAAAGTATATCAAGTAGTTGGTCCTAATTCCATGCAAACATTTGTATCCACCTATCATTGCTCATCTTCCCAAGTTTGGAGAGTCAAAGGTTCCAAACTATAAACCAATCCATCTCCTATTCCTAAACACACTCCACCATCCATGCCTCCACGCATGATATCCAATTCTCACATTGACCATGTACTAGCTGCCAACCTTCATCATAAGGATTCAGAAGGCATTATATGGTGATGTGTGCATAAAGAAAAAATTAACTCCAGTATCAACAAAGTAGATCAAGAATCTCAAAATTTGTATTCAAGTGCACATATCTTGGAAAATCAACTTCTAAAGCAAGAAATTAGTGGCACATTATGACAAAATCATATATTTTAGCACCACCAAGTGGTTTAGCATGAGCTTAAAATCTTTTAGGAAAAACAAAAAAAAAAGAGAAAATCAAAAAGTCATGAAAATAGTAAAGATAAAAAATAATCCTCTAGTGAAAACCACTATGGTGGCACTTTGGACAGGTACCATGATGAAAACCTGGCAAATAGGCATCATGTGTAGAATCGAGCATCTACATGCGCTAATTCAGGTGAAAGCATCTTATCTCATCCATCATAAATCTAGCATTCCATCCATCTTATCCATAATAAATCCATTCATCCATGAACCATTTACCAATCCATTTTCATCTATCTACATCCATCTTCCAAGTTCTCTTGATCTTGATAAAAGTTTGGTGTACACTTTACACTTGCTTATGTTAAACATCTTGACATGGGTCATTTTCATTGATTCTATCCTATCCAACATTATCTAAGCCATGAAGCACTATCCAAATGAGCATCCTTTGTTTGAACACCTTATCTTGTAACAAGATAATCCTTGGCATCCTTTGTGTGCTTACCATATCCATCCATCCACACACCTATCCAAGCATCCACCCATGGCATTCCATACATTGCTAGACATTGGGGGTAGATATTTACATCTTATTTTGGGAATAAATCTTGATCTAGATATCTTCCAACTTATGTGGTGATCCAAACATTGGAAAATGTGAAATTAAATTGGTCACAACACTTGTGAGCAAAAAATTTAGATCACTAGCCCATGTCACATTTTGACAAGAATATGCTCCTTATCAAGCTTTATCTTTCATCAAACATCAATCCAAACAATCAATATCAGTTGTATCTAAAGTGTGCTTCAACGTCACATCGAATCATTCAAATATATTTTGTTCCAAATCAAGCTTCACAATCTTGATCAATCAAATCTAATAAATACATCATCATCTCAGTCCTTTTGTTGATTAACACTATCCTTGCATTATTGTGTATCCTCAACAATGTTATTGTTATCAATCTGAAGTTGCACCCTTGCTGAACCTGATGTTCAACACCTCAGTGTAACATGGGAAGACCTCTAAAGTTGTGGGTCACTTGTAGACAGAGGTCAACCTCCGGAGAAGGCTGGCTTCCTTTGGTGTCACCTAAACTACTAATTTTTTGTAAAAGAAAAAGGAGAAAGAGTGCATAAAATAAAACTAAATACTATGGTGATACACCGAACTAATTAGAAATCATGAAATAAAAACAAGATGAACATACACTGGAAAAACTAATTGTAGCTATTTCATTTTACTCAACATAACCATTTTGAACTTATGCATCATTCTCAAGAGGCTTGATCTACACACATATTTTAAGAAAGAAGGTTGAATTTCACAGCTTTAAGGTATAAATGCAGACTTAGAAAAGCATAGTTGAAAACTTACATAGTCTAAAAATATATAAATGAGAGTAGTCTAAACACTAGCACTGGCTTTCAAGGTAAACTCTGTGTTTTATATTCCAGAATCGAAATGAGTTACAAAGCATACATCAGTTGAGAAAGGATTGTTAAAAATCACTAACTCTTGAGAATGCATAATCCGAACTCCTTTACAAAGAGGCAAAAATGCCTTATATACAAAAGATGTCGGCCCCTTAGGGCTTACAAAAATATCTTCCTTAAGAAAAGATCTACCCTTAGATCTTTCGAATGAAGTTAATGTTGTATCCCCATGTCCATGTCGGTGACAGATCACCCTCAAGAATGGTCTCCTTGATCTTTTACAACCACAGCATTAATTTCAGGCCTCTCTGTCCACCCTCGAACTTCCCTACTGAGCTGCTTTGAATACTCCTAATCTCAGAGAAAATCCACGTCGCTTTCATTCTATTGATCTTCCTCTCACTGGTCAAACTGCCACGGCTGTCCTATAGCTCTTTCGGATTGGTTGAATTCCTGCCACATAGGTTTCCAGACGTTCAGAGGTTGCACATCAGAATCGCATGTCGGTGAGACACTAATCGTGTCTCCCCGATGCAAGCACATCACATAGTAGCTATCGACATAGCTTGGGACTGTCAGTGGGACCTCATATCGAGCTGCGGAAGTTATACCGATATCGCCTTTGTAATCGCCCAGACCATCGACAAGACATATCGCTTTGGCAAGATGCTACAGCGAGCCCTTCATTTTTCTCCCTGAGACCAAACCTTTCGTCTTGGCAAGACTCCCCTCCAGTCGGGAAGACCTTTCATCGATATCAATTCATCTCGGTGACACCTTCGTTATCGCTAAGACATCATGTCGAAGTCAACTCTATGGCCAGGAGTCTTACTGACTTCAAATATCCATTCGATCAGACCCAATCGGGTCAGTAAGACCTCATGCCGAACGCATTCCACTTTCCCCAATAACAATCTCTTTCGACAAGACTCCCGGCGGTCGGCAAGACCTCTCAGCGAGATCAATTCATTTCGCCAAGACCTTTCATTCTTCGGCAGGACCTCATGGTGAACACAAATATCTCCCCGACGCCATCCTTGTGAGCTACTGTTGATGAGACATCCCATGTGGAGAGATACATAAAGACTCATGGCGACCCGAATGTCCTAGCGACCAGTGCATTCAAACAAATAGAGTGCACTGCTAGTCAGCAAGACATCAGGAGGGTCTTTTCAACTCTCTTCTCTAATGAGTTTTGTGCCACAACTGATTGAGGCATGCTTTCCAATAGACCTCCTTGTGAAACAGTATCAGATGTATGACCTAACCCTTGAAGCAAATTTCCTGTTTGGCCTTCTTGAACATTTGAAACATAATTTATCCTACCTGATTGAGCCCATAGGTGAAAATTGGGCAACAGTTATCATCATCAATCCATCAATTGAATCCAATCAATCACTCATCATCTCGGGATATCCTTCCCAATGCTCGTGTTGCTTAATACAATCCTTGCATTGTTGTGTATCCTCAACAATGTTATCATCATCAATCCATCAATTAAATCAATCAACCCTAGCTTCATTTTCAACAAAATCCCAAAACAGATTACTGATATAATCACACATATCCATATCCAAATCGTCAAAATCATGCGAAAATCAAAAAACACTCATAAAAATAGAAAAAGTCAAAAACATAGTCACTATGTCGAACTACATTGTCTTTGAGCTTAAACGTAGGCAAGGTTAATCTTTGATCAGCTCCTAAGACACAAAAACATAAAAACATTAATAAATCTCACAAAAAACCAAAAAAAATCATAAATATCTCAAAAAACCCAAAACAACCTCAAAACATTTCAAAATACCAAAAAACCATTAAAAAAAATTAAAAAATCCCAAAATCATCCATCCCATTTTTCTTTCACCCACAATAAGCATCCACTCACAATAAATCAATTGTCATCTTCAACCTTTGATAAAACGATCGAAAACAAGTATAACAAATTGAAAGTGAAAACTCAAATGTCAGGGTCTTAAGTCTAGGTCAATAGGTAAACAAGTTGGTCAACTCTTGGTATCACTAGCCCATCATCCCGTTAGTTTTACAATCATCTGATAACATCATGTCCTAGGATGCATCCTTCCTACAATGGACATCAACATCAGACATCACTTTAGTTTAGTCTTGGCTAGAGGTATGAAGAACATTGACTTGTTTGTGTACTTGATCTTTTCTTGTGATTTATTTTAGTTCACTCATTCCAATGACCTCTCGATGATGTCTAATCTAAAATGATTTGCAAAGAAAGGAATGGCACATTGATCATTATCTTTTTTCTACTGTGCTTGTTGGATATTTTTGTAATATAACCTTGGTCATGCTAATTTTGGTTGGTGTGTAGGGAGGATGTTTTGGATATCTTGTTGACTATTACATTGAGAGGTTTCTCCTTTCTGTGTTTTGGTATGAGATGTTTGAAATATCTAAAGTACACTCTAACAAAGTTTTGTATATTAGGTGTGAACAAGAATACTCTTATCTGTTTGCTGAGTCAAAGTCCATCACACTAGATACCACGTCATCCTGGTTTTCTATACCTTGATGCATTGTATTTATGTGTGTTATCAAACATAAGGAAAGTTATGCCATTCGTGTCCCAATTCCTAGATAAGCAAATCATCATCACTCATCATCATATCTAATAAATTCTTGACGATTCAAAGACTTGTTGGACTTTTTCATTTTCTCATACTCAAGGGTTCATCCATCCATCTTATTCTTCTTATTCTTATACCTTTACTAACATTTCTATCCAAAATATGTGTGATATCTCAAAATATACATAAGGCTACCCATGGTCGATGATTGTCTATAGATCACCAAAATTTTCTACATCAAATATCCGATCTTTCTAAAGAATTATATTTTCATCCTCTGATCAACAAAACCACTCTTCTCACTTTTTATCATGTTCTCGATCAGAAAATTGACATTTCTGCTCAATATCTCAAGGGGGCAATGTAGCAGTGCAATTTCTTCCACTGGGGCATCAATGGGGCATCCGAAAAAATTAGAAAAAAAATTATTTGAAAAAATTAGAAATTTTTGAATTTTGATCTCGACAGTGATATTCTTTGAACCAATGCAGCATGTGTGTTGCTTCAAAGAGGGGCAAAATGTAGACACTCAAATAGTCCAATCACTTGATTTTGATTAATTAACATCACTTCCTCCTAAATCACCTTTGCACTAAATAAATCTTATTATTTAGTTAAATTCATCAATTTCTACTATTAATCAAGTAAAGTAATTTATTAGATTAATTCACTAATGTTCATCTAATTTAATTAAATAAATAAAATTATTTAATTAAATCCCCTATGTCCTCTCATTTTTTTAAATATATCTAGTTATTTAACAAATGTCATAAAAACCCCTAATCCCACTTAGATTAATTAATTCTAAATTAATTATCCTAATTACCCTAATCCCACTTAGATTAATTAATTCTAAATTAATTAACCGAATTACCCCTAATCCCACTTAGATTAATTAATTCTAAATTAATTAACCTAATTACCACTAATCCCACTTAGATTAATTAATTCTAAATTCATTAACCTAATTACTCCCTAATCCCAATTACATTAATTAGTTCTAAATTAATTAACCTAATTACCCCTATTCTCCATTACCCATTTCCCTAGCCTTTAACCCCACCCTCTTTTAAGTCAATACTTGGTCAACTAACCAAGTTGCACAAGAAAATCAATTCTTTCAAATAAGTAATTACCTTATTTATCCTCACAAAGGAAAATTCTAGGGAATATTCCCTTAAAGCCCCTTTGTTGACTTTCCCTCCCAAAGGCATTTAAACTTCTTACAAGGTTTTCAATGCTCTTTCCAAAGGCCTTTAAGTCTCTTTAAAAGCCCCTTTTGTTGATTTTCCCTCCCAAATGCATTAATTTATCTTACATCCTCATTAGCATGCCTTCAATTCTCTTACATCCCCCTCACTCCTTCAACCCTTGGTTAGCTAACCAAGTTGCACAAGAAAATCAATTCTTTTAAATAAGTAATTACCTTATTTATCCTCACAAAGGCATATTCTAAGGAATATTCCCTTAAAGCCCCTTTTGTTGACTTTCTCTCCCAAAGGCATTTAAACTTCTTACAAGGTTTTCAATGTTTCTTCCGAAGCCCTTAATGCCCCTTACAAAGGCATTAACTTCTCTTACATCCTCATGAACATGCCATCTTTTCCTCAACAACATTCTCTTACATTTCAACCATATTCATTTAATTCCCTTACATCATCTTACACAACCACCTACACGCCTTAACTCTACACATTCTCCAAAATGTGTTCCACCTCCATCCATTAGCCTTGTGACAAGTGTCACAATTCTATTGGCTCCCCTTTTATTCCCACATTCATCAATTTCACTCTTTCTTGAACCCTTGAATCCTATAAGAAGAGGCCTCTTCTACTTGAGATAAATCATCTCATGCAAAGCCATTATGCTCATTTCATCCATCAATCATCCAATTGCTATCACTATCTTTGAGGGAAATTGGCATTTATCAAGTCCATTTGCATCCATTTTCATATCATGTTAGCTTGAATCTACTATCATTTTGCATCAAAATCACCATTCTTCATCAAGATCTTGGAGCTTATCAAATTGGGATTGGGAAAGGGCCACTTTCCACATCAAAGTGACACCAATCCCCCTACGGGATGGGGTTTGAGTAGCTTAGATTAGAATTCCATGTTCATTTACTTGTTATTTCATGTTATTTTGATCATGTGTTCATCTTCTTAGCATGCTTAAGAATCTCATAGGGAATGCTTATTTCTTGTTTAAATGACTAATACTCTTGGGTTCGTCCATGTTTGAGTAGGTATAGATTTTCATTCTCATTTTGGTGCTAGAAGGAGGGATAATTCTCTTGTGCTTGTTTTTGTGCTTGGGTTTGATACCATGCCACATTTAATCACACGTCTAGTTTGATACTATTTGCATATTGAAGAGACACATCAACTTGGAAAACTAAAAGCATTTTTTAATGCTCATTGTAATAGCTTAGGTTTCCTATTTTTGTCTTTCATTTCTGTTTTAGGACCAACTAGAGTGATTTTGGGCTTAAAATTTACAAACAATTGAAGCTTTATCAAAGTTGGTTAAAATTGAACATTAGTGGTGCAGGAGCACCCCATAGTTCACCTAGGAAACACTAGGCATTTAGGAAGTCTAGAATGAATTTTTGTTTTGGTGTGTTATTTTGAAAGGTCATGTTGACCATTTAGATAGAATTAGAGGTTTATAAATATGTCTTACTCTATAGTGATTAGTAGGTTAAGGAGTGGAAAGGGTGGATGAGTTATGTAACTCATTTTTCTTTGTTTACTGGTAATTGGCAAAAGTTGCAAAATGATGCATTTTGCAACTTTGCCACTTTGGAACTAACATGCCCAACCAAGGGAAGGATAACTGTGTTGTGTAATCTATTGTTAACCTAATTAAAACAAAACACTATTAACAGAACTTTAAATTGAAGAAATTTTAAATAAACTTGGCTATAAAATAAAAATTCTTCAAGAACGTTTCGTCTTTCTCTATCTCCAGAGATTGGTTTGAAGCTTTCTGGCTCTCAGATTGTGTGAGCTTCTCCAAATGACTGCTGCAGAACGAGTATGCAAAGGAAAACTATCCTAAATGATGGTGAAGATGGATTATTGATACGGATATGGACAAGGGTTGTGATTATGCACAGGGGCTGTAGATGAGATGAATCATGATTCTATTGCTATGATTGCTATGCTACTGCTATGATAATACTCTATGAATGTTAATGCTGCTTGTAATTTGGCTATAGTTTTCTTGCTTCAAATTCTATATGATTTGGAGCTCCCGGCAGCTGTATTTATAGATTTTTGCAGGCTTCATCCCGGCTGGCAAGAATCTACGGCTGTGAATTGTCTGGTATGTTTGAATGGTGAGAGATTGAGAAGTTGAGAAGAAAAGGGAGGAGGTTGAGAGGTTGGAGAGAAGAATGGAAGCTTGTCTTCAACCCACGGGAACAAGCCTGCACAGGAATAGAGAAATTTAATTTTCTGTTTTGGCAGTTTGTTTCCCGGGAGTTGAAGATAAATCCCAAATTAAATAAATATTTAAATTTATTTAATTTCCTTTATTGCTTTTTGATATTTGATTTTTGATTTTTTGAAAACTATAGAAGAATTAATTAAATATTTTGGTAATATTTAATCATGAATGACTTTAGAAGATTTTTGAAATATTTAGAAGAATTTAATTAAATATTTTTGGAAATATTTAATTATGAATAGATTTTTGAATTGATTTAGAGGAATTTTGAAATGATTTAAAAATGAATATTAGATTAGAAGAAATAATCAAATATTTTAGAATATTTAATTATAAATGATATTTAGAAGAATTATAATATTTTAATCTTTATTTGAATAAAATATTCAAACTAAGATTATATGATAATTAATATAAATAAATTGTAACATTTATTTAATTAATTAAGAAATGAATATGAAAAGGTGATTAACTATTTAATCGAAATGAAATCATGAACAATATAAATAAATTATTTAAATTTATTTATACGTAGATAGAATCAAAAGATTTTAATTAAATATTAAAAATATTTAATTAATTACCAGACAATGTGATATGACCATTTTTAAGTGTATACATTTTTCCCCTCTTTGAAGTGATGTGTTTTACGCATTACTTCAAAGAATTTTTGAAATTTTGCCCCAAATATTGATTTTTGATTTGTTGATAGATATATGCCCCCGCGAACGATGAATCGATGTTTGAATTTTTGAATTTTTTAAGATTTTTGTGGAATTTTTCAATTTTTTTAATTTTGAAGATGTCGATTCATCGTTCGAAAATAATGATGTGAAGAAACTGACCCAAAGAAATATTAAATGAAAATTTGATGAAGTAATTACCCCTGGTATGTAAAAATATGATAAAAATGCCCCAATTTTACCATTATATAGGTTAAAAATGTCATTTTCCATGTCATTTTCAATTCTAACCTAGTAAAATTTGCAAATTTTGAGCTCTGGGTTGACAATCATGGCACTTCCAGTTCACCTGCACCGTTTCGAGCGTATCCGACGTCATCAGCGGCCGGCGCACTACGGACCTCCGGTATGTGTCTCGTAACTGCTTGTCTGTCGAAAATTTCATTTTGCGCACGTTTTTAATGTTTTAATTCAAAAACATTGAGTTTTAGCGCTCTTAAAGTTTTTCGTAGCGCACTCAACAATTTTCGTAGCGCATACAATATTGTAGCGCCCTTAAGGCGTATCGTAGCGCATTTGAAATTTTCCACAGCGCATAATTTTCCATAGCGCCCGTGATATATTTCATAGCGCTTTTGATTATTTCCATAGCGCATATGATATCGTAGCGCAACTAAGATGTATTGCAGCGCTCTTAACCAATATTGTAGCGCAAACTTTTCCATAGCGCCCGTGATATAAATCATAGCGCCATTAATTGATTCTGTAGCGCAAAATTTTATTTAGCGTTGATAAAGATTTTTGTAGCGCAGACAACTAGTTCTGTAGCGCTTTTTGTTCCACATGATAAATTTGTTTCCCAAATTGTTGGAGAACAAATAGTAGTTGATAAATTTGCTTTTAAAGTTGTTAAAAACAAATAGTATAGATAAGTTTTCTTCTAAAGTTGTTAGAAAGAAACTTGATGTTGATTATTTGCGTTCCATGATGATGGAAAACAAATAATTTGATTGATTCATTTTGAATTGATATGTTAAAATGATTTGATATTGATGTTGTTTTGATGATGTATGTGAACAGGAGAGACTAGGTGTCTTGCAGATACGAGAGGCTTTTCCGAGTACATGGTCATTGATTCCACATTTGTTACAGTCTGATAGAGATGTGATTGACGCTTGTGGTTTGACTGCATTACTTGATATGCCCGAGGTTCGCCTCAATAGGGCTCTATTGACAGCACTTGCAGAGAGGTGGCATAGCGATACCAACACCTTTCATTTACCGACCGGCGAGATTACAGTGACTCCCGAGGATGTATATCGCATCCTACGGATCCCAGTGATGGGAGAGGTAGTTGTGTTTGACAGACGAGAGGCTGGAGGTACTCTTGCTTTGAGACGGATATTCAGAGATGATCAGATAGCTGGGTACTACATCCCATGGAGTGAGATTACAGATTCCTACCCACCACTACCAGCTGTGCTTGCAGGTTTCATTGGAGGTGTGTTGTGCCCCGACCATAGGTCGAAGGGGTTCGCGATCGGATGGGGTCGTGTCCTAGAGAGCATGGTGATGCAGGGCACACGATATGCATGGGGTACCTGTATGCTAGCCCACCTATATGACGAGTTACATCACATTGTCTATGGTAGAGGCCGGAGTTTTGCGGTTGGATGCTCATTATTACAGATATGGGCATGGGAGCATTTTGCAGTGTTACGTCCATTGACTCGAGGAGATCGTCCACCTGGTCGACCATATAGATGGAGATATTCACATATTATTGCTCAGCCTAGACTGGGCAAGCTAGTGTATTGGCAGCGGCTATTGGATAGTTTGGATACAGTATGCTAGAGGCCATATTTGGATTGTGAGCCATGGCCAGAGGATGCGAGGGAGATGCCTTTTGTATGCACTTCCAGATTTTTGATTGGACGGACCACATGGATTTTGGAGAGATTTCTTGCTGGACGTGTATTGCGACAGTTTGGTCGGACTCAGGGTATGCCTGTTGGTTCAGCTATTTATGCACGGCGACAGGCAGAGCTTGCAGTGTGGGGCCCACGGATCTCTTATGATGCAGCTGTTGCAGAGTTTATCAGTTTAGGTGCACAGATGTGGGACTACCAGGCGGATGTTCTGGATGCAGGGGCGACACATGAGTATGTTCAGTATGTTCTACAGCATCCTCCTCCACGCATGTTTGATCCTGATGAGGCCGTTGCTCCTGTCATTGGACAGAGACGTCGACAGAGAGATTCAGAGTCAGGTGATGATGATTCAGAGGACAGTGAGGACGAGGAGGGTAGCGGAGATGATGACTCAGATGGAGATGATGGTGGTGATGGTAGGGGTGGCAGGAGAGACGGCAGGAGAGGTGGCAGGAGAGGTGGCAGAGGAGGTAGTGCAGGCAGAGGTGGACCACGGATGAGGCATACTGACCCATCTCCGTCAGTGGATCCGACAGTAGTGAGTCAGATATCCTCTTTGCAGAGCACAGTACAGAGCTTGCAGGCTCAGCTATCACAGGCACAGGCCTTGATTTCACAGTTGCAGGGTCAGGTGACTTCGATCACTGCCGAGAGAGATGCGGCTAGACAGCGGGGTGAGCAGGCCATTGCCTTAGCAGATAGCCTACAGAGAGTGGCAGGTAGCACTTTGCCAGGTGATATGATGAGAGAGGTTACGAGGGCTACTCGAGAGGCAGAGTTTTATCGTACCAGATATCATGATGCAGTCCCAGCTGAGCAGAGAGATAGCTATACTCAGTCACGATCTACTCATGGTCGCTCTCGTACTACCAGCAGGGGTGTGACACAGCCATTACCTCCTAGAGGGCCACCGGGGTCAGGCGGAGCAGGTCCATCAGGGGCAGGTGGTACAGGTCCTAGGCCAGCTCCATCACAGGATAGCTCTGCCTAGTGCATTGTTATATGATCTCTTTTATGATATTTTGTTGAGACATTTTGTATACACCGTGAGATGATCACATTTTTGATGATATTATATCATTTGTAATTTGACATCCTTGTACATTTTGACATTCATTTTTGAGATATGCAGAGATGATTTTACATGATATATATATATATGATGTGTACTATATATGATGATTTCATGATGGTATGAGATAAATGAATGTATGATGTTTATGATAGATGAATGAATGTATGATGTTTATGATAAATGATGCAATAATTTATGAAATGATGTTTATGAAAAATGAATGAATGTATGATGTTTATGATAGATGATGCAATAATTTATGAAATGATGTTTATGAAAAATGAATGAATGTATGATGTTTATGATAGATGATGCAATAATTTATGAAATGATGTTTATGAAAAATGAATGAATGTATGATGTTTATGATAGATGATGCAATAATTTATGAAATGATGTTTATGAAAAATGAATGAATGTATGATGTTTTGTGAATGTCAAAATATACTCAGTCATATTTGAAAAGATATAGATCTTTGATTCTTTGCCAGCTTTTGGGAATCTATAAATTCAAAATGCAAATTCTAACATGAATGCAATCTATACTAACCATGCAGGACATTCGTACAATATTGCCATTTGGAGAGCTTATACATGCTTTTTGTATCATCATAGAGCTTTGAAATGTTGAAAGTTAATACAAGCATCAAAGGGTATGTTAGCACCAGTGATGACCTGAGTATTGCTTTCATGATTTTTAATATAGCAAGTTAATACAAGCATCTAGGTATAATTGAACCGAGATGACCTGAGTATTGCTTGCATAAACAGACAAGAGTTAACCCTTTTCCCATGCAAATTCCGAAATGTCATCCATGATCTATAGTAGAGCATGTCTCGCGACCAAATTGCATAGTACTAATGATTTCCTCACAAACAGAAGACAAAGAAAAATCATACTCCTTCCTTGCTTTTCTAGTTCAGTACATCATCGAATTACTCCAGAGATATGATAGAAAATCAAACAACCATTCAAATCCTGTTTAAGGCATTTCAAACATTTATTCAGATTAAGATCATCCAATTTGGTTACCATTATTGATATTCTGCATGTCGATAGTTTGTTTGGATCATTTTGTTTAGATTTCGATTGACATGAATATGTTTGTGATTTGAGTTGATTTGACGAGGTTGTGTTTTGTCAAACTGTTATTTGCCTGCTTGAGATATTTGGAAAGCTCGTTACCCCTCTATTGTATTTTTCTGCGTTTTGCCCCCAATATAAACACAACCTAAAGATAAAAGATATGTACAAATTTCATCAAGCCATGATGAAACCTAAAGATTCCCACTACATGGTATGGATAATGAAAGATATTTACAGATGATAGACGTGGATGAATGATGCCTAAAGTGAAAATAAGACATAAACTAATAAATGGAGGAGCCCATTTCGATCACAAGTAGCGCTTGTTTGCCAAGTTTTCACCACTTGTTTTTATTGCACTTTTTCAAGATTTTTCTGATTTTTCTTTTTATGATTTTTTTGATTTTTTCAGGACTTTTTATGATTTTTTTGATTTTTTCAGGACTTTTTATGATTTTTTTATGATTTTTTCAGGACTTTTTATGATTTTTTTGATTTTTTCAGGACTTTTTAGACATAAAACTTCTTAAGGTGAATACTATTGGTTGGCTCTTCAAACAGGTCCCCCTCTGATGTGGATAATTGATATGCTCCAGAACCATATGCTGCTATAATAACAAATGGACCAAGCCAATTAGGTTCAAATTTGCCTTTCTTTTCTCTATCTTGCTGATTACGTGGATTTTCCTTCAAAACTAAGTCACCCACTTGAAATGCCCGTGGTTTAACTCTGTGATTATAACTACGAGATATGACTTGTTGATAACCTTTCAAGTGATCAGCTGCATGTTGGCGTCTTTCATCTAACAGTTCGAGTTCTTGAAGGCGAGAAACTCGGTAGTCTTCATCACTTATCAATCCCTTAAGTGAAACCCTAAGCGAAGGTATTTCAACTTCCAATGGTAAGATTGCTTCTGCTCCATAGACTAAAGCATATGGTGTAGCTCCTGTTGGTGTGCGAATACTAGTTCTATATGCCCACAAAGCTGGGTTGAGTTGAACATGCCAATCACGTCCAGCATCATTTACTGTCTTCTTTAATATCTTTAAAATAGTCTTGTTAGAAGCTTCTGCTTGACCATTACCTTGTGGATAATAAGGTGTGGAGTACCTGTGTTGGATATGAAATCTTTCACAAAGTTCATCAACATCCTGATTCTTAAAAGGTCTTCCATTATCAGTAACAATAGAATTAGGAATTCCATATCTACAAATAATGTAATTCAGGATAAATGAAGATATCTGTTTACCAGTCACTGTTGTTAGAGGAACAGCTTCAATCCATTTTGTAAAATACTCAGTAGCTGTGATGATAAACTTATGACCATTTGACGATGAAGGATGTATTTTACCAACAAGATCCAATCCCCACTGAGAAAAAGGCCATGTTGAAATAAAAGGCTGCAATTCCTGTGCAGGTGCATGAATAAGATTCCCATGAATCTGGCATTTAGAACATTTCTTAACAAAAGTAAAAGAATCTTGCTCCATTGTAGGCCAATAGTATCCCATTCTGACAAGTTTCTTTGCTAAGGTCAAACCACTTGAATGAGTTCCACAAATACCACTGTGAACCTCTTGTAAGGCTTTTTCAGATTCGTCACTTTCAAGACATCTAAGGAGTGTACCATCAAGACCACGTCTATAAAGGATATTGGCAATTAAGGTATAACGGGATGATTGGCGAATAAAATTCCATTTTTGGTTTCGTGATAAATCTAAAGGCAAGATGTTATCTTTCAAATAGGTATATGTTTTGCCATATAAGGGTGAATCTGAACCAGTCAAATGACATATAACTTGGTTTTCAGGATTATCATATGCAGGAGAAAACAATTGTTCCACCAAGAATTCATACTTGGTTTGATCTTCTGATATTTGTAATAAAGAAGCAATGGTAGCCATTGCATCTACAGCTTTATTGTCAATTCTTGATATTTGTGAAAACTTAATTGACACAAAATATTTCTTATAATCATCCACCATGTGTTTGTATGGTAGCAACTTATCATCTTTGGTTTGATAATCATCATTGATTTGATTAATGATAAGTTGTGAATCACCATAAACTTCCAGCTCTGTAATCTGCCATTCCAAAGCTATCTTTAATCCTATGAGTAATGCCTCATATTCTACTATGTTATTTGTGCAAGGAAACATCAACCGATATGATCTTGAGATGGTATGTCCCTCAGGTGTAACAAAAAGAATCCCTGCCCCCGAGCCATATTGTGTATATGATCCATCAAAGTATAATGCCCACGGTCTCTGAATTGTTGCTGTAAAGACATCTGCATCAGGAAACTCAATATGTATTGGATTATCTTCTTGTAAAGGAGCTTCAGCTAACTGATCTGCAATGACCTGTCCTTTAATCGCTTTTCGATCTATATAGTGAATATCAAACTCACTTAAGATCATTACCCATTTTGCAAGTCTTCCTGTTAAAGTGGCTCTGCTTAATAGGTATTTCAATGGATCTATCTTTGTTATCAGCTTAACTGTATGAGTCAACATATAATGTCGCCACTTTTGAGAAGCAAACACTACTGCAAGACAAGCTTTTTCAATGAAACTGTAGTTTAACTCATGTCTTGTTAAGGTTCTGCTGATATAATATATAGCCCTTTCTTTACCTGTAGAGTCTTCTTGTGCTAGCAATGCACCCAAAGATACTTCTGTTGCTGAAATATAGAGTATAAGCGGCTCTCCTGGAATAGGTGGAATTAGAACTGGTGGATGTGTAAGATATTGCTTGATCTGATTGAATGCTGCTTCACATTTGTCATCCCATTTAAATGGAACATTTTTATGCAATAAATGTGTGAATGGCAAGCTTTTGTCTGCCAGTTGAGCTATAAACCTTCTGATGGACTGTAATCTTCCTTGCAAGGATCTTAATTGACTGATATTTCGTGGTGGAGGCATGTCCATTATAGCTTGTACCTTTTCTGAATCAACTTCTATACCCTTTTCTGAAACAATGTACCCTAGGAGTTTTCCAGATGTAACACCGAAGACACATTTCTTTGGATTCAGTCGAACATTGAATTTTTCCATTCTGACAAAGATTTTTGACAAGATTTCTAGGTGTTCATCTCGTGTATGAGATTTAGCAAGTAAATCGTCAACATAATCTTCCATGAATGTATGCATCATATCATGAAAAATAGTTGTCATTGCTCTTTGATAAGTAGCTCCAGCATTCTTTAACCCGAATGGCATGACATTCCAGCAATAAGTACCCCAAGGACATGTGAACGCTGTTTTATCTTGATCTTCTGGTGTAATTTTTATCTGGTTGTATCCTGAGAATCCATCCATTAATGAATACATTGCATGTCCAGCAGTTAAGTCAACAATCAAATCTATGTTAGGTAAAGGAAAATCATCTTTAGGGCATGCTTTATTTAAATCCCTGAAATCTGTACAAACTCTGATCCTTCCATCTGGCTTTGAAACAGGTACAATGTTTGAAATCCATTCTGCATAGTCAATAGTTCGAATGAATCCAACATCTAAAAGCTTCTTTAATTCTTCCTTGACCAATAATGCAACATGTGGATGCATCTTTCTGAGCTTTTGCTTTACAGGTTTTATCCCAGGGTTGATAGATAAATGATGCATTATCAGATTAGGATCTAACCCTGGCATATCAGCATATGACCAAGCAAAGTTAATTTGATTATCCTTCAAGAATTGCATGAATTTCTGGACTTCTTCAACTGTTAATGATGCTGCAATTTGCAAAACTTTTGGCTGCTCTGTGTACTTATGTTGATTGATTCCGTTGGTTCAATCAAAATAGAAGATCTTTCATGATAATACTTGGGAAGAGTGTCAAGTTTCTCATCCTTCAATGCCTCAGAAAGGTTTTCACTGTCAGATTCGCTCTTTATTTTTCTTTTGTTTTGATCTATCACTGCCTTTTTTCGGTTTTCACCAATAGATCCATCTTTTATTTCATTTATTTTGCAGCTAAGAGACTTGACACTCTCCTTGTCAAAATCATGAGTATAAGATTCTTGAATGAAACAATTGTTTTCTTCATTTGAGGAACAAAGGAAAGTTATAACATCTTCATCATTACTGAATGTAGGAATATGGATAGGTGCGTTAATGTCCCAATCTATAAGTTCTGGATAAACTAAAGGCATAGGATCATTAGGTTGGGTAAGGTCTTGAATTGTCAAAGTCATAATGTGGTTGTCATCCTCATGGTAGACAAGGTCTATGATGGTATTCTCCTGTTGATTATCCATCTCGTTAGAATCTGATTCTTCCTCACTTGAGTCATGATCGCTTTGTAAAACATAATCGAGTGAAGGTCTTGACCCTTCTCCTTGTATAAGAACAGGTGCATATTTGTGTATAATATCAACTTGTTTATCCTTCCAGAATTCATCCTTATAAATGGTGTCCCATTCATATTCATTAGAATCAGTATCTGAACTATTTTGCAATTGGAAAACTGATTCATGAGATTTATCTGACACAGATTCTCCTTTATGAACTAATGATGTCTGCTGTGAAGTGAGTTCTTCTTTATCTTTACCATATCCAAGTCCTGTTTTATCACTTGAATGCTTTGAAATAGGCTGAATTGGTTCCACAATTCCTTCTCTTCGTTTCCCTATAGGACCATTTCCTTCATAACCCATCTTTTGCATGATAGCGTACCCTTTACCATATTGTTCTTTAGGTAACTTAATGTGTAAGAGAGATTCATCTTCATCTTTGTATAGCCAATTTAGAATGTCCCTATCTTCAGCTTCTTCTTCAGTGGTATTAGCTCTAATGAATTTTCCATCAAACTTTGTGATTGGCACGGAAGTTTGAGATGTAGAAGCAGTTGCAATCTTTTGATTTGATAAAGTTGGTAATCCATGTGATCTTGGAGAAGGAGGTAAAGTAGAAAGAGATAGTGAATATTCACCTACCCCTTTGTCTTTAAATTTCAGCTTAGTATCAAGATTCTTTGTTAATTCTTGCAATTGGACTTGTAGATTGGAAGAAGAAACAACAAGAGCTTCTCTATTGTGTGGCACAAAGACATCTTGACTCACCCTAAGATTAGAACAAGTTTGGGTACTATTGTAATCAGCTTGTATAGTTATTTCTTGTCCATCATATGGAAACTTGATACATTGATGATATGTTGATGGTACGGCCTGCATATCATGGATCCACGGACGACCCAAAAGTATGTTATAAGACAGATCTCGATCTAGAACCTGACAAAAAGTATTCTTCACAACAGGTCCCACTCTGATAGGTAGCAATATTAATCCCTTAGAAGCTCTTTCTTCATCATCATATGCCTTAATAGTTATCTTCCTTCGTGAATCAATTTCATTTTCTGAAATTCCTAAGGCATTTATTAATTTTAAGGTACAAATATTCAAACCGGCTCCTCCATCTATTAAGACACGTCTAATTCGATGTTTATGGATCATGACTTCAAGATATAACGAGGAATTATGTGGATGTGTCATAGAAGCATCATCTTTATCGGAAAATGAAAGACAAGTGGGGGAAGACAAATGTCCTACCATGGCTTGAAATCTATTTGCATCTAGATCAGTATCAACAGTTGTGTTTACAAGCGCTTCTTCTAAAATATTCTTGTGTATGGGGGATATTTTAAGAAGTTCAAGAATAGAAATTTGAGCTGATGTTTTTCTCAATTGATCAACCAGATTATACTGAGTTGGAGAAGAAATAGTTGTTTTAGACGAACTTCCTTTTAAAACAACCTTTGCTTGACCTCTTGTTGTTACATTAACCTGTTGATATTCTTGTTTTCCTTTGATTTTGATAACATTAATCCGATTATCATCTGTATAAATATGACGGATTATATTGTCTTCAACATTATGTATGCTTTTGGCTTTGGTATCCGATGTTTCCCCCTTTTGGTAGTTTGGCAAAGGATCTTTGAATGCTTGATGATCATCATTGGTATGATGTCCCTCAATTGTAATAGTACCATTGTCAATTAAATCTTGTACTAGATTTTTCAAAGCTTGACAATTGTTTGTCCTATGGCCTTTACATCGATGATAATTGCAATAATACAAGTCATTCCATGATGTTGGTTTAACTCGTGGCTCATAATCTCTTTGTGGTGGTAAAGTGATAACCTTATTATCAAGAAGTTCCTTGAGAGCAGATTCAAGAGATTGACCCAAAGCAGTAAAAGTCCGTCGATTTGAAAAGAATGAAGGTCTAGACGGATTTGATATTTGGGTATTGCCAAGATTATTATTGAAATTACCACGTATTTTGATTGGTCATGTTCTCTTGCGTGGAAATTTGTCCTTGTTGATTATTGTTTCCTTGTTGAATTGTATTTCCTTGTGAATTGTTTCTTGGAGTACTTGATAAATTGAAAACGGATGGTCTTGTTCGTAAATTATTTGCATCCACTATACCATCATTAACAACATTTTTGTTTCTATTCCAAAACCTTGTTTTATCGTTGTTTTGATTTGATGTACTTGGATTATCAAGTTTTATCACTCCCCTTTTAACCAAGGCCCCTTCAATAGTGATTGCATTTTCAATCAGTTTTTCAAAGTTATGAGGACAATGAAGGTTAAGCCTATAGCTTAATTCTGGATCAAGGCTATTGATAAAAATATCCATCTTTTCCTTTTCAGGAATAGGACGAGAATATCGTGCAAATAACCTTCTCCATCTTTGTAAAAATGTAGTAAAGGGTTCTCCTACCTTTTGTTTCACTTTACAAAGATCAAGCATTGTTATTTGATGTTGAATATTGTAGGCGTATTGTGAGATAAATTGATTTATCAACTCCTCAAAAGTTTTGATAGGTGGAGTGATTTTTGAAAGCCACTCCATGGATTGTACACCTAGACTTCGTGGAAATAATCGCATCAAGTAAGTATCATCATAGGCAAATTCAAGACTCATGTTTCGGAAATCCCTAACATGGTCTATGGGATCGGTTTTTCCATTATACCTATCATACTTAGGAATTTCACAATGTTTTGGAAATGGGATCATTTGAAGACTCCTATCAAATGGATAAGGAGATATGTCTTCCAAAACATATTTCTTTGTTGTACCTCCTTGCATTTCCTTTATTTGCCCTTGTAATTCTTTGATCTGTTGATTAAGAGCACTAAAGTCATTAGGAGGATTTTCAGGATTTTGTTTAATCCCCTCTATGTCAAAGGTGTGAGGCAACTTAGCTCCTTGATTAGCTAATGTAAGGAAGTATTTTTCTTTGTTACGTTCTAGGATTCTCTCCATAAGAGTATGGAATTGAGGATCTTGTTCTGCTTCTTGAAGCTTTTCTTCCGTTATCTCATCAATATTAAATGTTTCCTCTTCTTTTTCATTTCGATCACCCATTTTACTAGTTGTAGTTTCTCCTTCGTCTTTTTCCATTTGTTTTTGAGATCTCGTGAAGACAGGCATAGATTTGTATCAAGATTTTACTCGCTTTTGATCAAAAGAGTGAAATAGTGCAATTGATGTGGTATGTATGAAGGTCAAGATAGAATGAAAATTCTATGATTTACACGAAATTTTCTAATCTTGTAACTTGTGTTGTTCCCTAAGTGAAAGGATGAAAATCCTGTTGGTGGGAATATAAGTAAAAGATCTAGAAAAGGATGGTTGTTGCACTTTATGAAGTTTTGATCATGGCTTTGTAAAAAGATGGATTTAATGATAGATGCCTAATGTTTTCTAAGTTCTCTATTGTAAGATTTGATTTGGACGAGTAGAGTATTCGATTGCTGGTTGGGGAATATAACTAAAACGGATGCGTTGACTATGGTTATGCCTTTGAGAAAGGGCTCTTCTTTGAAAATAAGCTTGTGAATACAAAGGCTCTATGGCATAATCATCTGAAAGACCTCTAACACAATCATGATACCTATGAAGGAAAGTTCTATATTTAAGTAAAACTTTTCGACTTTGATATAAGAATTTTTGTTTCTTCAATAATTTCTTGTGGTTGAGAGGTTTCTTTGGCTTCTTAATCCTTTTGGAAACGGATTTCTTTACAAACTTTGTAGATTTCCAATCTCGTAACATGAGATTGATCAATATGATAATGAGTGTTTTGGATGATCTTTATCTAAATTAATGTAGTGAAAACACATCAAACAAGTTAAAAACAGTTGTTTTTTAAAGTCCTATGCTAAACATCAAGTGTGTAACCAAAATGTTTTTCAAAAATTGTTTTAACAGGTTTTACACATGACAAGCACTTCAAACAGACTCACTCTTAGTTCTCAAGTAGGTCATCATAGCAATCAACAGCCCACATCTTAAAACTGCGTCGACTCACACAGCCGTGTCACCCCCGAAAGGGCGCCCGTGTTTTTGTCTTTTCCAGGTGCGTACTCAGAGTGACGGAAGTGGATACCGGATCCCCTGAGCAAACAATCCTTGGCAGTTATATGGTGAGTATCTTGGGGGTAGATTCTTCCCTCCCCTGCACTGTAATTGAAATGATGTTTGGATACTGACTCGGTTAGTTACTACACTAGGTTCGTAGTAAGGATTTCCGTTCGGTGCGGCAAATGATAAACTCCCTCGAGAGACCTCCCTACCTTTAGAACAAAGGCTTTGGGGATGGTTATCATGCACACTACCGTCAAAAGAGGGTTTCCCCAATTTTGCTTTAAATTTTATAGTGGGGTGGAATAGCCTGGCTTTGGCTTGAACCCACTTGAGTCGTTCCTCTTGGGTGAGTACTTTTTCCCACAAGAGCAGGCTCTCTACAAGGTTGTAATAAAACTTAAAGATGCATAAAAAGGAATAAGTGAGTTTGGCATTTTGATCACCCAGTTAAGGGGAGAGCATAGGCCTATCACTTGATGAACAAAGCAAACACTAGATTCAATTTTAAGCACCAAACTGAAATTTTCTAAACTAAGTGAAGATTTTGCTTCACATAAACAGAAAATTCATTTTAAGCTAAAATTGAAAAATGATGTGTCTATCCTAGGATTGGTTCGTTTTTCTTTAAATGGCTACCCTAGGATTGCTTCGTTTTATCCTTTAGATGACTACCCTAGGATTGGTTAATTTTATCCTTAGATTATTAACTGTCCGCGGCTGCGTCGGAATCAGTTAAAACTAAACTACGAGTACAGATTACAGATTACAGTGTTTTAAAAATTTGCGCTGCAAGAAATATTATGGGCGCTGAAATAAACATTACGGGCGCTGAAAGATTTATCACGGGCGCTAAAACAGAGTTTAAGGGCGCTAAAACAGACTTTATGGGCGCTGAAGGATTTTACGGGCGCTAAACAGATTTCACGGGCGCTGAAGGATTAGTCACGGGCGCTGAAATTTTAATCACGGGCGCTGAAAAATACTTCAAGGGCGCTGAAACAGACTTTATGGGCGCTGAAGGATAAGTCACGGGCGCTGAAAGATTAGTCACGGGCGCTAAACTGGAAGTGTTTTTCCGAAAACGTGTCGTCTGCGCTATTCCGCTGTTTTTCCTGTAACCTGTCAAAAAAAACTATAAACAAAACATTAAAAAGGGGGCAAATGCCCCACGGTGGGCGCCAAAAATGTGTTGTGTAATCTATTGTTAATCTAATTAAAACAAAACACTATTAACAGAACTTTAAATTGAAGAAATTTGAAATAAACTTGGCTATAAAATAAAAATTCTTCAAGAACGTTCCGTCTTTCTCTATCTCCAGAGATTGGTTTGAAGCTTTCTGGCTCTCAGATTGTGTGAGCTTCTCCAAATGACTGCTGCAGAACGAGTATGCAAAGGAAAACTATCCTAAATGATGGTGAAGATGGATTATTGATACGGATATGGACAAGGGCTGTGATTATGCACAGGGGCTGTAGATGAGATGAATCATGATTCTATTGCTATGATTGCTATGCTACTGCTATGATAATACTCTATGAATGCTAATGCTGCTTGTAATTTGGCTATAGTTTTCTTGCTTCAAATTCTATATGATTTGGAGCTCCCGGCAGCTGTATTTATAGATTTTTGCAGGCTTCATCCCGGCTGGCAAGAATCTACGGCTGTGAATTGTCTGGTATGTTTGAATGGTGAGAGATTGAGAAGTTGAGAAGAAAAGGGAGGAGGTTGAGAGGTTGGAGAGAAGAATGGAAGCTTGTCTTCAACCCACGGGAACAAGCCTGCACAGGAACAGAGAAATTTAATTTTCTGTTTTGGCAGTTTGTTTCCCGGGAGTTGAAGATAAATCCCAAATTAAATAAATATTTAAATTTATTTAATTTCCTTTATTGCTTTTTGATATTTGATTTTTGATTTTTTTGAAAACTATAGAAGAATTAATTAAATATTTTGGTAATATTTAATCATGAATGACTTTAGAAGATTTTTGAAATATTTAGAAGAATTTAATTAAATATTTTTGGAAATATTTAATTATGAATAGATTTTTGAATTGATTTAGAGGAATTTTGAAATGATTTAAAAATGAATATTAGATTAGAAGAAATAATCAAATATTTTGGAATATTTAATTATAAATGATATTTAGAAGAATTATAATATTTTAATCTTTATTTGAATAAAATATTCAAACTAAGATTATATGATAATTAATATAAATAAATTGTAACATTTATTTAATTAATTAAGAAATGAATATGAAAAGGTGATTAACTATTTAATCGAAATGAAATCATGAACAATATAAATAAATTATTTAAATTTATTTATACATAGATAGAATCAAAAGATTTTAATTAAATATTAAAAATATTTAATTAATTACCAGACAATGTGATATGACCATTTTTAAGTGTATACAATAACTACCTTGTGTTGTGTTGAAATATTTACGGGGTGCCTCGACCTGAGAGCAGGGTTGGAAAAACATTTTGGCATTTGCTTTGAAGATTGGAAATTGAGGAAAATAGTGTTTTAAGTGCATTTACTAATTTTTGCTTCAAAGTAGAGCTTTAGTGGATTGAATTTGTTACTGTGTTTAATCTAAGATGTAGTGTAGTAATCTCCCAAGCATTGTGTGTCATTTAATTTCTTTCTTATTCCAATTTCATTTGTTGTTTGTAAATAGTTTGTTTGTACCCTGTTGCTGGTCTGAACCAGACAGCTTGAAGAGAATGGAGATTTAGTTCACTTTCCCATCGTACAAATTGTACAGCCCTTTGGGAATAGTTACTAGACTCCATGTGTGTAAATATGGTAGGTTTTATGGTTTATGTGAGCATAGGAGCTGTTGGAAAAGTGTTGCCCTAGGCGAGCCAGGAAGAGTTCGGCTAGGGAAGACAAGGAGTGCATAGCACATAACTTGCAGGGGTGATCGTTTCTTGTTGAATTTCCTTTTTGAGAAGGCAAGTGGAAGTCTTTCCAAGGTCTGGTGAATAGGAGGAACCTTCACCAATTCATTTTATAGGTGAAAGACTTAGCAGATTGAAAGCAACCAAAAAGGGCTTAAAAACCCTAGTTTTTGCCCAATTTCAAGTTGAGGCCTTGTACGGCTGATGAAGACTCAAGACCTCAAAAATCCTTGAGAGGTGTCCATTTGAAGCAAGAACCTAAAAGAAAGATTGGGGGTTCTTTGGAGAAATTGAGAGAGACAACCAGTTTTCTCGGAGAAGGAGACCTAATTGGGGCTCTTAGGCTAGTAGCCTTTTTAACCCTAAATGAGGGTTTGATGAAAGCAACCAAGAAATGGAGATAGGAGGATACTCAAGAACCAAAATTTGAAGGATTGTAATGAATTGAAACACCTCCACACCCCTACAAATCAGATTTCAAACTTTGGAGGTTTAGTTAGTCTTTAGGGCAGATTAAAGGCTAAGGAAGAGTTAGAGTTATTGCACCAAGATTGACTTGGTTGGTTAATTTGTGAAAGTAGTGGGGTTGGCCAGGAGAACCAAGGATACCTAAACATGGAAAGGGTCCTATAGGTTAAGGTGGTGAAGAAAAACACCAAGGAGGTCTTGCAAGCAAGACCTAGAGCAGGAATCTATGATTGATTCCTCCAACCCCCTCCCTATCAGATTGGTATCAGAGCAAGCAAAAGATTTGGGATAGAATAATATATGTCAGAGGTTGAGTCTAGTGATTCTACCATCATGGTGACAAATGCAGAATTGGCCAAGATGGTCAAAGGACAGGAGGAAGACAATAGGCTATTGAGGGATAGAATAACCCAACTTGAGCAAGCATTGAGTAATGTGCAGTTGGAAGGAAGGGAACCAAAGAAAGAAGAGGTTGCAGAGGAAGACAAGATCCCTGAACCTGACCCTGTTTTGCAAGAAGAGCCTTTCTTGAAGGCATTGAAGGCTTTGAGTGGAAAAGCACTTAAAAGCATACCACTATTTAGTGGGAAAATGGAAGCTGAACTAGTCATGGATTGGATAGAGGGAATGGAAAACCATTTTGAATGTGATGGAGTCACTGAAGCATAGAAGTAAAGGTGACCAAATCAAGATTGAGAGGTTATGCCTTGACATTGTGGAAGTTCATTCAGACAGAGAGGGAAAAGGAAGGCAAGCAACCTATCTCTACTTGGAAGGGAATGGTTGCCAAAGTAAGAGAATCATACATGCCAAATGATTATGAGATTCAGTTACACAAGAAAAGATAGAGCTTGAGGCAAAGAGACCAAGATGTGAACACTTAAACTAAGGAGTTCCAAAAACTTTGTATGAGGTCTAATGTTTTAGAAGATGAAAGTCTCAAGGTGGCAAGGTATCTTAACAACTTGAAGTGGAACATCCAAGAGGAGATGACTCTTCTAAGTCCTAAGACAGTACACCAATGTTACCAATTAGCAATAAAGATTGAGGAAAGAAGTGAAAGGAAACAAGATCAAGCTTCTAAGAGAAGAGGTAAAGGCAAAGATCGGAGAGGACATAGGGGTGGATATCAAGGTAGAGGGACTGAACCAAGAAATTATTGAGAGTCTAAACTCACAGAGCATGGAGGTGAAACAACTTCTAGAGGAATAGAGGAAGAGGAGCAGGCAGAAGCAACTCATACTTTGCTAGTATGAAGTGTTACAACTATGGACAAGTAGGACATCCAACTTATAGGTGCTCGGAGAAAGCATCTTCATCAAATACTGAGAAGAGAGTGGCATATGCACAAGAGGACACCATGAGTACCAAATCACTAGAGGTTAGTCACATTGAATCAGAAGTGGGGGAGAATCTTATGTTCAGTAGAGTTTTGATCAGACAACCGGTCAAGGAAGAGCCAAAACAGAGAAGAGCCTTATTTAGAGTAAGATGCAAAATACTTGGAAAGGTGTGTAAGCTTATAGTGGACTCAGGGTCTACTAACAACATAATCTCAGAGGAGGAAGTGATGAAATTGAAGTTGGAAAAGGTACCCCACACTAATCCTTACAAGGTGACATGGTTGAACAAAGGGCAGAGTGTTCTTGTAAATGAGCAGACAACGATGGAGTTCTCCATTGGAGAATACAAGGACAAGTTGATTTGTGATGTATTACCCATGGATGCATGTCATCTTCTATTGGGCAGACCATGGCAATATGACAGAGGTTCCATCTATGATGGAAAAGCCAATACTATCTCATTCAAGAAGGATGGAAAGACATTCAAGTTGCAGTAACTGTCAGATGAAGAAGAAGGATAGTCAAAGATCGCTAGTGTCTTATTAAGTAGTGGAAAAGAGTTCATTAAAAACCTACATCAAGGAGGTGAAGGATATGTGGTCATGGTGCAACCCAAGGAAGAGGACAAGACTGAGAAAACAGTCATACCCGGAGCAGTCCAGAAGTTGCTTGAGAAGTATAAGGACATAGTGAGTGATGGAACACCAGCAACCTTACCTCCAAAGAGATCCATTATCCATTAGATTGACTTCATACCAAGGGCTTCATTGCCAAACAAAGCAGCTTACAAGCTTACACCAGATCAAAATCTAGAGGTAGCTAGACAAGTGCAGGAGTTAGATCAAGGATTGATTAGGAAGAGCATCAGCCCATGTGCAGTACCAGTGGTCTTAGCAACCAAGAAAGGTGGTAAGTGGAGGTTATGCACTGATTCTAGATCTATAAATAGAATCACAATCAGGTATAGATTTCCTATTCCAAGAATTGAGGACTTGATGGATTGTCTTGGAGGAGTTCAGTACTTCACCAAGTTGGATCTCAAGAGCAGATACCATCAGATCAAAATCAAGGATGGAGATGAGTGGAAGACAGCCTTTAAGACAAATGATGGGTTGTATGAGTGGAGAGTTATGCTATTTGGCCTCTCTAATGCCCCTAGCACATTCATGAGGCTCATGAATGAAGTGCTCAAAGACTTTATAAGGATATTTATGGTGGTATATCTTGATGATATACTCATTTTTAGTAAGACAGCAGAAGAACACCTAAAGCATGTGGAGTTGGTTCTTAACAGGTTGCAAGATGAGAAGTTAGCCATCAACCTAGAAAAGTGTGAGTTCTTCAAACAAGAGCTTGTGTATTTTGGGTTTGTAGTTTCCCAAGGATCATTGAAGATGGATCCAAGCAAGGTGGAAGTTATCCTAAATTGGCCTACACCAACCACAGGGACAGAGGTAAGAAGTTTTCATGGATTGGCTCAATTTTATAGAAAATTCATAAGGAACTTTAGTGGCATATGTGCACTAGTCCTAGATACAATCAAAGGTGGCTTAAAGACTAAGTTTAAGTGGACTCAAGAAGCTAGGAAAGGTTTTGAGAAACTGAAACAAGAAGTGGCAACTCAACCTATACTTTTGTTACCTAGTTTTGACAAGTTGTTTACTATGGAATGTGATGCTAGTGGAGTTGCAGTAGGAGTGCTAAGCCAAGAAGATAGGCCTATAACATTTTTTAGTGAAAATATCAATGAAGCTAAGACAAAGTACTCTACCTATGACCTATAACTGTATGCTTTAGTTTAGTCACTTAGGAAGTGGGGGCATTATCTCCTACCTAAATAGTTTGTAGTGTTTACTGACAATCAAGCACTTAGATATATTAACACCCAAGAGAAGTTGAGTAATAGGCATTTGAAATGGATGGAATACATCCAATCTTTTACTTTCACCATCAAGCACAAGAAGGGACAGTTGAACAAGGTGGCAGATGCACTAATCAGGAGATTGCTGACAGTGCAAGAGATACAGCTAAAGAGCATTGGAATAGAGAGTTTCAAGGATCTCTATGGTGAAGATGAAGACTTCTCGGAGGCCTACAAGGTATGTTCTGACTTTGAGAATCATTTTCATAGTCAATACTCAGAGTATACATTGCAAAGTGGATTGTTATTCAAGGGAAATCAGTTATGTGTTCCAAAAGGATCAATGAGAGAGAACCTTATCCAAGAGAAACACAATGGTAGTCTTAGTGGTCATTTTTGAATCAACAAGACAATGGATCTAGTGCAAAGGTTTTATTATTGGCCCAAGTTACCAAGGGATGTCAAGAGGTATGTGAAGCAGTGTGTAGTTTGTATGAAGGCCAAAGGGGGAGCTAGTAATGTATGTTTGTATCAACCTCTACCCATTCCCAACAGACCATGGGAGTGTGTTAGCATGGATTTTGTTGTAGGACTCCCTAAGACAAAGACAGGGTTTGATAGTGTCTATGTGGTGGTAGATAGATTAAGCAAGATGAGTCACTTTATCCCTTGCAAAACCACTCATGATGCTAGTTACATTGCTCACCTATTCTTCAAGGAAATTGTAAGGATCCATGGATTTCCTTTAAGCATTGTATCAGACAGGGATGTGAAGTTTATGAGTCATTTTTGGAAGACTCTATGGAGCAGATTAGGTACCAACCTGTCTTTTGGATCAACTTACCATCCTCAGACCGATGGGAAAATAGAGATGGTTAATAGGGTGTTAGGTAACCTTCTCAAATGCCTAACCAAAGAGTATGGACAGACATGGGACTTGGTCATATCACAGGCTGAGTATGCATACAATGACAGTGTGAACAGGACTACAGGGAAGAGTCCTTTTGAAATAGTGTATGGGATGCACCCAAGAGGTGTGTGTGAGCTTAGAGACCTAGGAGCTCTGGAGCATAGGAGTGGACATGCAGAGGATTTCTCTTAGACCATGAAGGAGATTCAGGAGCAGGTAAAGAAGACAGTCACTGAGGCTACACAAAAGTTGAAGGATAAGGTAGATTTGTCAAGAAAAGATTTGCAATTTGTAGTAGGAGACTATGTCATGGTCCACCTCAACAAATCCAGGTTGCAAAAGGGTACATCAACCAAATTGCAGATGAAAAGAGTGGGACCATGCAAGGTGTTAGCCAAGTATGGGAAGAATGCCCACAAGGTGGAGTTACCTGCAGATTTAGGGATTTCCCCAATGTTCAATGTAGCTAATTTGATAAGGTATAAGGGATCATTCAATGACTTAGATCAGAACAGCAGGGAGATCTTCAAGGATGTAAGCAACAAAGCCTTACCTACTCCAGACAAGCTACAAGCAGAGAGGATCTTGGAGTCAAGAGTGAAGAAATCTACAAGGCATAAGGTGTACATGGAGCATCTTATCAAATGGAAGAACAAACATGAATCTAAGGCTACATGGGTAGAGGAAGCTTAGTTCAAGAAGCAGGGCATTGAGGAATCACTGATCTCTCCTCACATTCCCTAGAGTTTGTGCTGAGGGGGGGAGAATGGTGCAGGAGCACCCCATAGTTCACCTAGGAAACACTAGGCATTTAGGAAGTCTAGAATGAAATTTTGTTTTGGTGTGTTATTTTGAAAGGTCATGTTGACCATTTAGATAGAATTAGAGGTTTATGAATATGTCTTACTCTATAGTGATCAGTAAGTTAAGGAGTGGAAAGGGGGGATGAGTTATGTAACTCATTTTTCTTTGTTTACTGGTAATTGGCAAAAGTTGCAAAATGATGCATTTTACAACTTTGCCACTTTGGAACTAACATGCCCAACCAAGGGAAGGATGACTACCTTGTGTTGTGTTGAACTATTTATGGGGTGCCTTGACTTGAGAGCAAGGTTGGAAAAACATCTTGGCATTTGCTTTGAAGTTTGGAAATTGAGGAAAACAATGTTTTAAGTGCATTTACTGATTTTTGCTTCAAAGTAGAGCTTTAGTGGATTGAATTTGTTACTGTGTTTAGTGTAATATGTAGTGTAGTAATCTCCCAAGAATTGTGTGTCATTTAATTTCTTTCTTATTCCAATTTCATTTGTTGTTTGTAAATAGTTTGCTTGTACCTTGTTGCTGGTCGTAACCAGACAGCTTGAAGAGAATGGAGATTTAGTTCACTTTCCCACTATACAAATTGTACGACCCTTTGGGAATAGTGACTAGAATCCATGTGTGTAAATATTGTAGGTTTTATGGTTTATGTGAGCATAGGAGTTGTTGGAAAAGTCTTGCCCTAGGCGAGCTAGGAAGAGTTCGGCTAGGGAAGACAAGGAGTGCAGAGCACATAACTTGCAGGGGTGATCGTTTCTTGTTGAATTTCCTTTTTGAGAAGGTAGGTGGAAGTCTTTCCAAGGTCTGGTGAACAAGAGGAACCTTCACCAATTCATTTGATAGGTGATAGACTTAGCAGATTGAAAGCAGCCAGAAAAGGCTTAAAAACCCTAGTTTTTGCCCAATTTCAAGTTGAGGCCTTGTACGGCTGATGAAAACTCAAGACCTCAAAAATCCTTGAGAGGTGTCCATTTGAAGCAAGAACCTAAAAGAAATATTGGGGATTCTTTGGAGAAATTGAGAGAGACAACCAGTTTTCTCAGAGAAGGAGACCTAATTGGGGCTCTTAGGCTAGTAGCCTTTTTAACCCTAAATGAGGGTTTGATGAAAGTGACCAAGAAATGGAGATAGGAGGATACTAAAGAACCAAAATTTGAAGGATTGTAATAATTGAAATACCTCCACACCCCTGCAAATCAGAGTTCAAACTTTGGAGGTTTAGTTAGTCTTTAGGGAAGATTAAAGGCTAAGGAAGAGTTAGAGTTATTGCACCAAGATTGACTTGGTTGGTTAATTTGTGAAAGTAGTGGGGTTGGCTAGAAGAACCAGGGGTACCTAAACATGGAAAGGGTCCTATAGGTTAAGGTGGTGAAGCAAAACACCAAGGAGGTCTTGCAAGCAAGACCTAGAGCAAGAATCTGTGATTGATTCCTCCAACCCCTTCCCTATCAATTAGGAACTTACTAGACTTTGAATTTGGGTTAACAATTGAACAAAAAACTTTCATCTTTTGTTTTTGGTGCTTTAAAATGAATCAAATCATTGCTTTGAGGATTTAAAATGAACATGTGCTTCTTTTTTTTGTAATTACTTACCCAAAATAATTTCATCAAAAAGACGTATGCGCTTCTCTCGTGCCTCATGGTGATATTGAGAATCAAAAGGATTTTTGGTGACATTAAGTTGTGTAAGTGATTACCCCTACACTTCAATTTGGATCCTAAAATTTCACAATTCTTGTGAGTGTGAGTGGAACATATTGTGTGTGTTCTCTCTTTGTTTCTCAACAAAGATTGATCGAACTATGGGTATGTTTGCTCACTTTTGTTTATCTTAGAGGGCCTACCTTGTGGGAAAAAGTAATCACCCAAGGGAATGACCCAACTAGAAACACGCTAAATCCAAGCGACTTCCAACCAGTATATAAGTGTGGGTACTGGAACAAAGTCCAATATCACAAGGATGGTTCCAATGAGAAGGGAAATAATGGTCTCTTGCTACATGGATTATCCCCCATGAACAGAATGCCCGCATTAAAACCCTTGTTTGGAAAAGGCCAAAATCCTTGATCTATTTGTTGGTGCAAGAACGGTTGTTCTAAAGTTGTCCCATGTTTTTACGGCTCTTAGTAGAGATGAGAAGTATGCCATGGTATTTTCATGGGTACTGATGCTTGGTTGCCCCATATAATTAAGTGTCATGGAGAGGAGCTAGTGGGGTCAAGCATCTAATCATCCGCTAAGAGTATTTGTAGTTGGACTTGTCCAAGTGGGAACTGAACAAATACAGTATTTCATATCCATAGGATTGTGCATGTTCTTGGAATTAAAAAAAAAAACTTTGCTTGATTTTTAACATTGGAGAACAAACATTCAACATCATCATCAAAATTTCAAACCCTTTAGGAAGCAAATACCATTGAAAAAATCTAAGTGTTATTGCTTGCCCTAGGGATTCTATCCTTAGAGGTTTCTAAGCATTTGGATTTATATCTCAATTTGCTTACTAAATTCAACAGTAGGAAACTTTTTCCTTGATTTCCTTGATTTCCACACTTGATACACTTTGTGAGATGAAAAGGAATTGATACATAGACATTTATTTTGAAAGATAAACAAGAAGTGTTGATGTGGTAAAATAAATTCATTAATCAAGATGAAATCAATTGAACCCCACACATGTGCTTGTTTGTCTTTTGTCTTATGGTCTTCTGAGCAAACATTGATCTTCTGGTTTGAACTTACTCATAGGGTAAGGCATGTTGTTCACTATCTTGGTCTTGTAAAAAAAGTATCTCTTAGGTTCATTTAGGATCAAACCAAACACTTCATCCATCCCAAACATTTATCATCACATCCCACAAACAAATTTTAGAACTTTGGAAACATCATTATCTAGACTTGGGCACATCATTAAACCAAATCAAAATCACCTTAAATTTAGTTAGGAGAGTGAGAATGCATCCTTTCTCATACCTAGATAGTTAAATTATCACCCTTTTGAATGAGTTCATCCTAAGATAACATCTAACATCTTGGGATTTACAAGTTCATTATCCAAATCCAACAATAAAAATCAAATCCTAAAGTCTAGCATTGATCCAAAGTTCCTAGAATTTCAACACCCATATCATTCACCCCTTTCATCCTCCATCTCATCATTGGTCCTAAATTCCCTAGAGGTCAACAAGGTCAAAACACAAGAAGAACATGGAATATAAACTTGATTCATACATCATGAGTAATCTAAGTCAACCAAACTGTCAAAGCCTTACAATGCCAATTGATTATCAAAACTCACATTTATACAATCCATACATGACATCATTATCTCCTACAAACATTAATGATACAAAAAATATGAGTATGCCCAATCTAAATTTTGGAACACCTTTCCCTTTGATAGATTTAAATCAAAGTCAAAACTGACAAATATATCAACCAAACAATCAGTACATGAGTCTTCAACAAAACAACATTATCCCATCCAATCCATACATGCCAAATGTGAATATACCAAATACAATTTTACTAAACATGAACATTTCAAATCCACACTTGGTAAAATTTTGGATAGATATGTTTGTGAATCATAAAAAAAATTTTCAAAGTCCAAACAATATGTTAACAACTCCATGCATTGATCTAAGTCAAGGTAACACCATGCAAAATAAAAGTTACCTAAATCAAGGCAATGTGATTCCCAACCACAACAATGTTCAATTTCAATCTATAATGCCAAATCTAAACATCATCCCAAATCAGAACATTGTCCAAAATCAATTTGTCCATGATCCCATACAAACACCACAAGTAGACATTCAAAATATGCTTGAACAAAAACCAAATCAACTATATCAAGGGTTTCAAGATCAAAATCAAGATCAAATTATGCTAGATCAAATTGCTTCACTTGCCAAAATAATTGACTCATTGCACCAAGAGACATCTTCACCCCAAAATCAATACACTCTTCCATTGGCTAAACAATGTCATCAAAGCATTGAGTTGTGTCCACAAACACATCAAGAACAATATCTCCAATGTCAAGAGGTTGGATATCAAGATCAACAACATCAACAACAAACCCAATCACCACATCTCGAAGATCAATTACCACATCTCCAATATCAATCACAAGAATCACATCAACAAGCACAAATCTCACAAGATCACAAACATGAATACACTCCTTTTGGAGTACCAATAGAAACAGTGCTAAGAAAGCTAGTTAATGCAAAACTCATCACTCTTCCAAAAGTAAGTTCTTTCAACTCTATCTTAGACTTCCCTTGGAATAGGGGTAGATATTATTGTGAGTATCATAAAGAAAATATTCATAAAACATCAAATTGTATTCAACTCAAAAATATCATCCAAGACCTCATTGATAAAAAATAAAATAATTATTGAAGACAATGATCAAGATTCAACTACTAGTGATAGCAGTGACAATCTCTCCACCATAATTGTTGAAAACAATGATCAAGATCTATCCATCAATGAGTGCCTTGAAGATTTTTCTACCTCATTCAATGATCAAATCAACATATATCCAAAGTCACTTTTCAATCATGATCAAAATCCACCAACAATGCCCAACAATTCAATCCAATTCAAAAAATGTTAACATCATTTGATCCTATAGTTGAAAACATTAACAATCTCTCCACCACAATCATTGAAAAAAATGATCAAGATCTATCCATCAATGAGCACCTTGAATATTTTTTCTACCTCATCCGATGATCAACTCAACATACATCAAGATTCACTTTTTAGTCATGATCAGAACCCCTCAACAATATCTGACAATGATCTATTTCAAGGAGTGTTAGAATTATTTGATCCTATTGACATAATCCATGATCCATCGACTAATGATCATGTTAAAAATGTCTCTAGACCATCCAATGAGTTAGAGGACATATCTCAAGAATTTATTCCAAAGCATGATCATCATCTTTCACCAAAGTCTAGCAATGGTCCTTTCCAAGATATATTGATATCCTTTGACCTCATGGTTATAGATACTAAAGGAATCCTCAACTCAACATTTGATCCAAGTCCACTCAAAGCTCAAGAAGATATTGAGTCACTTCCCATTCCTAATGAAGATATCCAAGAAACCTTTATAAGCAATCCATCATTTGAAACTGACCCATGTCAAGAACTTGATCTAAAGCATGTCAAAAGAAATTCCAAAATTAACCAAGATCAAGAATTTGTATCTCCACAATACTACAATGATCTAATGGGAACTCTCCTATCTATACACGATGTCACAAATAATGATCATATCCATATAACACATACTCCTCCATCTACCCATGAGATGCTTTCTTTGAATGGGCATGTAGATGATCTTCATTCAAAACAAGAGTCTCATACTCTTGATATCATTACCAAGGAACAAGAGTCTCCTACTCTTAACATTTGTACACATGATCAAGATATAGAAAAATATAGAGACATATCAGAAATGGGTCATGAAGAAGGCTTCTATAGAAGTTGTGAATTAGAAACACCCTATGAAGGCATATCAAAAATGAATCATGAGGAAGAATTTTATGTGGAAAGTGAATCATCAACACCTCTTGAAGAAGCATTAAAATCTGATATTTCATGAGATCAAGCCAAAGATATGAATCAGGAAGTTATCCCACTTATGGAGAATCCTATCACTTATAAATTTGGATCACTTACCTTTTTTAGGGCAAGCTATCTTATCAATGAAGAAACTATCACCTTTGAAGATCCACAACAGAGCAAAGAAGGATTAGCACCTTGTTTCCAAGGTAAATCATATCCTATTGCAAATAAAATGTTTCAACAAATTAATTATCAAGGAAGAGGATTATGCCTACATGAACAGGGTATCTTAGAACTAGTGCAGATTATTGGCAATCCTAAGAATCAAGGTCTTGGATATTCGACAATTAAGGGATCTAAAAATATCAGTGATACCTCTATAATACTAGGGGCAATTTTATCTAGTGTAAACATCAACATAGGGAGCATAAAGAATCCTTATGGTGAAACCAATGCTAATACTACAACCAGGCACGTCACGAATCTTCATACACCCATCACCCCATCCATAAATTGGGATCAACATCAAAAGAAGGATGTGAATCAAAGCAAGAAGAACATCATCAAAGAAAAATAAGTTTTAAAGCATGAAGGAAAAATCAAATACAAGTGGATACCAAAGAAATTAAAGAAAGAAAATCATCCCAATCAAACTCCATTAGTCAAAGAAACTATGGGTAAAAATCAAAAAGGGCAATGTATCCATCAAAGACATCCACAAAGGAAAAAGAAAGCTTCTCAAGCAACGTACAAAGTATATCAAATAGTTGGTTCTAATTCCATGCTCAATTCTTTATCCACCCATCATTGCTCATCTTCCCAAGTTTGGAGAGTCAAAGGTTCCAAACTATAAACCAATCCATATCATATTCCTAAACACACTCCACCATCCATGCCTCCATGCATGATATCCAATTCTCACATTGACCATGTACTGGTAGCCACCCTTCATCATAAGGATTCTGAAGGCATTCTATTGCGATGTGCGCATAAAGAAAAAATTAACTCCAGTATCAACAAAGTAGATCAAGAATCTCAAAAGTTGTATTCAAGTGCACATATCTTGGCAAAGAAACTTCTTCAAGCAGGATAGCAGTGGCACATTGTGACAAAAGCATATATTTTAGCACCACCAAGTGTTTCAGCATGAGCTTAAAATCTTTTAGAAAAAACAAAAAAAAAGAGAAAATCAAAAAGTCATGAAAATATTAAAGATAAAAAATCATCCTCCAATGAAAACCACTATGGTGGTGCTTTGGACAGGTACCATGATGAAAACCTGGAAAACATGCATCATGTGTAGAATCGAGCATCTACATGCACTAATTCAGGTGAAAGCATCTTATCTCATCCATCATAAATCTAGAATTCCATCCATCTTATCCATAATAAATCCATTCATCCACGAACCATTTACCAATCCATTTTCATCTATCTACATCCATCTTCCATGTTATCTTGATCTTGATAAAAGTTTGGTGCACACTTTACACTTTCTTATGGTAAACATCTTGACATGGATCATTTTCATTGATTCTATCCTATCCAACATTATGTGATCCATGAAGCACTATCCAAATGAGCATCCTTTGTTCGAACACCTTATCTTGTCACAAGAAAATCCTTGGAATCCTTTGTGTGCTTACCATATCTATCCATCCACACACCTATACAAGCATCCACCCATGGCATTCCATACATTGCTAGACACTGGGGGCAGATATTTACATTTGATTTCAGGAATAAATTTTGATCTATATCTTCTAACTTATGTGGTGATTCAAACATTAGCAAATGTGAAATTAAATTGGTCAAAACATTTGTGAGCAAAAAGTATAGATCACTAGCCCATGTCAAATTTTGACAAGAAGATGTTCCTTATCAAGCTTTACCTGTCATCAAACATCAATCCAAACAATCAATATCAGTTGTATCTAAATTGTGCTTCAATGTCACATCGAATCATTCAAATATATTTTGTTCAAAATCGAGGTTCAAAATCTTGATCAATCAATTCCAATCAATACATCATCATCTCAGTCCTTGTGTTGATTAACACTATCCTTGCATTTTTGTGTATCCTCAACAATGTTATCATCATTAATCCATCAATCGAATCCAATCAATCCCTCATCATCTCGAGATATCCTTCCCGATCCTCGTGTTGTTTAATAAAATCCTTTCATTGTTGTGTATCTTGAACAATGTTATCATCATCAATCCATCAATCAGATCAATTCACCCTAGGTTTATTTTCAACAAAATCCCAAAACAGATCATTGATATAATCACACATATCCATATCCAAATCATCAAAATCACGCAAAAATTCAAAAACATCCAAAACATATCAAAATCCAAAAACACTCATAAAAATAGAAAAAGTCAAAAACATAGTCACCATGTCGAACTACATCGTCTCTAAACTTAAACGTAGGAAAGGTTAATCTTTGAACAACCCATAAGACACAAAAACATAAACACATTCATAAATCTCACAAAAAACCCAAAACATTCATAAATATCTCAAAAATCCCAAAACAACCTCAAAACATTTCAAAATACAAAAAAACCATTAAAAAAATTAAAAAAAACCAAAAATCATCCGTCCCATTTCTCTTTCACTCACAATAAATCAATTGTCATCTTCAACCTTTGATAAAACGATCGGAAACAAGAATAACAAATTGAAAGTGAAAACTCAAATGTTAGGGTCTTAAGTCTAGGTCAGTAGGTAAACAAGTTGGTCAACTATTGGTATCACTAGCACATCATCCCGTTAGTCTTACAATCATCTAATAACATCATGTCCTAGGATTCATCCTTCCTACAATGGACATCAACATCAGACATCACTTTAGTTTAGTCTTGGCTAGAGGTATGAAGAACATTGACTTGTTTGTGTACTTGATCTTTTCTTGTGATTTATTTTATTGCGCTCATTCCAATGACCTCTCGATGATGTCTGATCTAAAATAATTTATAGAGAAAGGAATGGGGCATTGATGTAACACCCCGCCATGCGAGCCCCAAAGGACAATTACACAATAATTATAGCAAATTTTATTTTATTTTTATACAGTTAACATAACATACATGTAAAAAAAAACATTAAGTTGTGACATAAATTTATTTTACATACATCCCTTGGGGTACATGAGGAGTCATTATGAGTCTAAGATCCACACAACAACAATAAGGAATAAAATCCAAAGGTATAATCCATAACCAAGTAAACATTAACAAACGTAACACATACATGAAAATTCATTGATAAGAAACCAACTGTGAACGTAAATACAACATATACATGATTAACTTAACACATTAAATAACAACTTCCATGGCCAATATCCACACCAAGTTTAACATTATTTTACAGTACAATGTTTAAGAAGTACAATAACACAAAAGTGTTCCCAAACATAAATGGCAACCATACACAAGATACCATGATATGAATAGACAGATGAATACAAAGTATCATAACTGGCTCCAAGACAAATACAATTTTGGAGTCGCTGCAACAGCACCAATCCGCACCTCTCAATCCTCAACTAGGGACCCAAAGGGGTGCTTAGCACGTTCCACCCGACCATGTGAGTTCGAAGACCCACCCCCCGTGCTAGGAGCTAACAAGAAAGAGACCTCAACCAAGAACATCCAAGCAGGGCACCACAAGACTCAACGTCATACAAAAGTATCATAAAACTCAAGGATTACAATGACATAATCAACCACATGCAAGAGTCATGAATCTCATCACCTAAATCAAAGCAATAACCAGTAAACAAGTAACCAAAGGATGATCATGAAGCACTTCCAAATCAACTGAAAACATAATACAATACCAAATTGCAATTAAACAATACAATAACATCATATCACAGTACCAAAAGAGTACAAGATCATAAGTCAAATATCAATGAGATCATACAAGACCATAAAGTACACCAAAGATAAAATAGAGTAAAACCATAAATCAATTCAAACAACTAGTTTTCATCAATTCAAGACAAAGGACCACTTCCAGAGGATTTCCAAAGTAGCAACATAAGAAGGAGTGTTAGAGGAGAGTGTCATCGCATGGCTTAACATGGATTCTCTAGGCTACCTATTGCAAGGTACCGCCTCCATCTACTGATGGATTATCTAGGCAACCAAGCACTAGGAACCACCTCCATCTATGGTTATCCAGGCTACCTATCTCAAGGAACCGCCCCATAGGGTTGCTCATGCGGAACCGTTACCTTTCGTGAAGACAAGGCAATGATCATGCCAACCACGGCCTTCTCAATCCCCTTTAGTCTATGGTAGCACTAAAAGGCGGATGAGGCATCAATTATCTTTTTAATGTGATTCTACCCACCCCCTAGTTAATTACTTAGGTTTTCACTTATTAATCACACTCTAACGAGGGCTATCCTAGCGCCCCTTTGTGCACCGACCACCCACTTAGAGCCACTCTCACGCTAGACACTCAAAACATAAAAACCAAAATTCAAGGGTTGTACAACATAACAACAACATTAGATCACAACAAAGAAACATGCGAGGCATTACCCATCTCGCTATAACACGCATAATCAAAATCTCAACGATTCCTGTACAACCCTTTCAAAATCATGAAACCAGAATACTTGCCACATCAAGGCACAAAAAGAGGGAATATTAACTGACAATCATCTCAAGCCTCTGGAAGACTCTCAAAAATTTTACACTAGGGTTTCCCATCAAAGAGCTGACAACAATAATTGCAAGACCTCAAAGAACTATTTCAATTCAAATATAATGAGTGAATATATCAAAATAAGATCAACAACTCCATCCAAACTACATAATTAACTTCGATACAAAATAAATAAAAAATTCAAGAAGATCAACTATCCACAACTCATAAAACAAAACACAAGAATTCACCAAGTAAGGTTAAACGAATATCAACACAATTTAACTCAAAGAAGATCCCCAACTCATGTCAACTCAAGAAAAGTCATAATGAAAGAGTATGTCAAATCACTCATAAAACGACATGAACCCAATGGAATGAAAATACTTCCAAATCCAAGCAATTCCAAAGAGAATACCACAATTAGGATACACCAAATTACCCTTAAATGATCAATGACCAATCAAATACAATTTGTCCATTTGTTCAAAAAGAATTACTTTAAAATAAGGGAACTCTAGAATCACATATCATAATTATCTCAAGGCATATTTTATCACACTAAGAATACTAACCCAACATTCAAAAGCAATAAACTTCAAAGAACAATTGAACTATCGCCTACGATCTATCTTTTTACTTGATAAGAAATCGTTTTAACTCATTAAAGACTATACTCACATATCTTATTAACATCTCACTATGCTCATCATAAAGTTGTATTAAATAAAAGAAGTTATAAAAGTATTCCATCCAATTTCTTTTATTCCCATTCAGAATTTATAATCATTCCTATAACTATATTCATATATCTATAAACATGATTAGCCAATTAATACTCTAATTTATATTTAAGAGGATAACTACCCTCACCAACACTACATTACAAAGCCAGTTTCCTTCCTAACTAACACTATATGAGCAACTAATTTCACTATGAAGTAAGAGCTTGTTCACTTATAAAAAAAAAGGGCATAACTATTTTCCTAATAATATAATGTTTACCAATTCCCATTACTTAATATAATCATTTAGATTTAGAACCAAAGCGAACGTTTTACCCTAACATTTGAAGTTTACAATCATATGAACAAATGATGTCGTAACATTCGTAGATTGATCCTTTCAAAAAAATATAATCATTCATTCCATGTAAGTATGCAAGCAAGAGTTTAAAGAAGGTTTACCCATGCATGAAGAATATACATACATATGTGATTGCTTTTCTTATAATTATAAGCTTTCGTTTGATTAAGGTCAAATGATTTCATAAGGTAATTTTCTACTAATCATTGTATGGAAACTAAATTGTCAAAAAGAGAAAATTGAATATAATTATTTTAGTTAGATTGAATTAAGAATAGCCAAAGTCTAAAATTTAGCTCAAGCCTAAAGATAGGAAAATAATAAGATTTCTATCCTATAACCTTTCAATTTATATTCTATAGTTAACTTAACATTTTCTTTCTAGACCACAACTTTTCTACTAGCTTTTTAATTTCATATAACAAAGTAACTTTAACTAAACCAATCTTCATCTAACTAAATATAAAGAAACGAGAACCGCACGTATACCACATACAAGTATTGTCACTTTGACAGATTGAGAAAAGCATCAGAGAATTTATTTAAATCTATACAACCTACCATGTTCCAGTGCACCGCTATGATGGGTTCACAATGAACCAGAGAGATTATTTAATTTACTACTCCTATGCAAGTCTAAACGTTGTAGCTGTGATGGTTTGCCAATGGTTTCAGGGGGACTATTTAATTCTGAACAATACCTCAACTCAAAACGCTGCAACAGTGACAGGTTGCCAAGTATATTAGAAAGTGAATATTGGAATTTGGAAATATCGCCATCCACTTGCATTATTATCAGATCTCACATGGTATTCACAAAATAGAAGGGAAGGAGAAGGGTGAGGTGCAAATACGTGACTTAAGAAAAGGAGAAATAATGTACAACTTTTCTTTTTCTTAAAGCATTTATGTTTGGCAGCGAGTTTCCAGAGACGCGCTCAAGTTGATGTTTGGAAATTAAACTTCACCACGACCAATGGAAATTCTTTATTTTATGACAATATCTTATTTTCAAAAACTGCAACTGTGATAGATTGCCAGGAGAATCAAACAGGTTAATTAAATCTTTAAACTTCCTATCAAGATCAAGCGCTATAGCTGAGAAAGGAAATTATACGCAAAAATGTTGAGGCACAGATGAGGCTCATGAACTGTTTGACAGATTGCCTCAAAGAAATGTGACCTCCAAGACAAGGCGTGAAGACTATCTGATAAACCACCTCACAGAGATTTCAATGCCTGGAAGAAAATGATAGAGGGATACATGCAAAGAATAAACGTCTTAACATGAGATACAAACAGCAACACACTAGGAAAGAATGGTACAGACTTAAGGGGCTCCTAATGTAGGGTAACGGTTTGGGAGAAAGGCGTCAAACCACAAGAAAACATAGACCAGATTGGATGAGACAGCTAAGCAACTTCAAAATCCAAATTACACGAAGACCATCAGAAAAATGAATCTTCCCATCGAATGAACAAGAGAAAGAGGTATTGACCTCCCAAAGCAAGGAAATTCATCCTTAACACAAGGCGAAACCAGAAGATCAATGCAACAAAGATTAAGTTGGGAGAGGTATGCAAAAATTGAGATTTTATCCTCCAGAAAGCGGCAAAGTAGCCACAGAACAATTTGCATTTTTATTTACAAAGTGAAAAGCAAGAAATCATGGATTGATCGACAAGGTCCATAACTTAAAAGTAAATTCAAATCTATTGAAATCAAACCGATGCAACAATTTCCAAACAAGATATATATAAAAATGGTAACTGGTAAGAATAAGATTGTAGTTCTTCAAGTAAGTCACCTACAGAAATCATCAACAAAAAGGAAATTTCAAGGATAGAAAAGAACCTGGCTGAGTCATTGCCATCCCATCTTTACAGTGTGATTTAGCCTGTTCAATCATATTGAAAAGTAGATCCAGAATACCCTGAATGCTATCTGATTTTACCCTAACTGAAGAAATTGGATCTTTGATGAAAATCCTCAATTCACTACTTCATCCCAAGGACTCCTTTCCCCAATTTGTTTCCGGCCCGAAAGAGGCGTACCCCCCAGAGTTGTCTCTTCACTTCCTAACTGAATGTCTTTTCACATTCCCCATAACCGAAACTTGAAATAGAGAGTATTTCTTTTCATGTTTATTATTTATTTTTTTCACAGAGGAATAATAATAAAAGAAAATCTTATATGAAATATTTTATCCTCCGAAAATAATAATAAGGAAGTCATTTTAATTTTGTTTATTATACTATTATTCATTATTTCCATAATCATTTATTTATTTATTTATTTATTTATTTACTTATAATATTCAAGTTTAATTTATTTAATTCATTTTAAACATTAATAATATTTTATTAGAATTTATTTCGTCACATTGTTTACCATATTAACATTATTATCTTCATAAGATAATTAACTTATCAATTATAATTAGGTACCAAACTTTTAATGGCTTTTCTCGTTTTTACCTTCATTCAAACTTAAGTGCAATTTTAATATTTAATCCTTTCTAATATTTTCTCACTTTTAAATTTATTAATCGAGTTTAATCATTAAATGATAATTACCTTTCCTCATCTAATCTGATTACTTTAAATAACAAACTCCCAAAGATAATTAAATTAGCGTTTATTATTGAATCTAATTCTTTATTTAATTCCAAATAAAACAGATAACATTATAATTAAATTAATTTTATTAATCAAATCCAAACATATTAATAGTGTTATTTCATAACCTTAAAAATTAAATTAAATAATAAAATCACCACATCATCATGACATTACCAACAACAACTTACTTGACATCAACGACAACCGCAAACGGAGGGCACTACAATTGATCATTATCTTTTTTCTACTGTGCTTGTTGTATATTTTTGTAGTATAACCTTTGTCATGCTAATTTTGTTTGGTGTGTAGGGAGGATGTTTTGGATATCTTGTTGACTATTACATTGAGAGGTTTTTCTTTTCTGTTTTTTGGTTTGAGATGTTTGAAATATCTAAAGTACACTCTAACATTTTTTTTTATGTCAGGTGTGAACAAGAATACTCCTATCTATTTGTTGAGTCAAAGTCCATCACACTAGATACCACATCATCCTGGTTGTCTATACCATGATGCATCGTATCTATGTGTGTTATCAAACATAAGGAAAGTTGTGTCATTCGTGTCCCAATTCTCGGATAAGAAAATCATCATCACTCATCATCATATCTAATAAAGTCACGATGATTCAAAGACTTGTTGGACTTTTGCATTTTCTCATACTCAAAGGTTCATCCATCCATCTTATTCTTCTTATTCTTAGACCTTTACTAACATTTCTATCCAAAATATGTGTGATATGTCAAAATATACATAAGGCTACCTATGGCCGATGATTGTCTATACATCACCAAAATTTTCTACATCAAATATATGATCTTTCTAAAGAATTATTTTTTCGTCCTTTGATCAACAAAACCACTCTTCTCACTTTTATCGTGATCTCGATCAGAAAATTGACATTTCTTCTCAATATCTCGAGGGGGCAATGTAGCAATGTAATTTCTTCCACTGGGGTATCAATGGGGCATCCAAAAAAATTAGATTTTTTTTGAATTTTGATCTCGACGGTGTTATTCTTTGAACCAACGCAGCATATGCGTTGCTTCAAAGAGGGGAAAAATGTAGACACTCAAATAGTCCAATCACTTGATTTTGATTAATTAACATCGCTTCCTCCTAAATCACCTTTGCACTAAATAAATCTTATTATTTAGTTAAATTCATAATTTCTACTATTAATCAAATAAAGTAATTTATTAGATTAATTCACTAATGTTCATCTAATTTAATTAAATAAATAAAATTATTTAATTAAATTCCCTTTGTCCTCTCATTTGTTTAAATATATCTAGTTATTTAACAAATGTCATAAAAACCCCTAATCCCACTTAGATTAATTAATTCTAAATTAATTATCCAAATTACCCTAATCCCACTTAGATTAATTAATTCTAAATTAATTAACCTAATTACCCCTAATCCCACTTATATTAATTAATTCTAAATTAATTAACCTAATTACCCCTAATCCCACTTAGATTAATTAATTCTAAATTAATTAACCCAATTACCCCCTAATCCCACTTAGATTAATTAATTCTAAATTAATTAACCTAATTACCCCTATTCTCCATAGCCTTTCACCCCACCCTTGGTTATGTCAACCCTTGGTCAACTAACCAAGTTGCACAAGAAAATCAATTCTTTTAAATAAGTAATTACCTTATTTATCCTCATAAAGGCATATTCTAGGGAATATTCCCTTAAAGCCCCTTTTGTTGACTTTCCCTCCCAAAGACATTAAACTTATTACAAGGTTTTCAATGCTCTTTCCAAAGGCCTTTAAGTCTCTTACAAAGCCCCTTTTGTTGATTTACCCTCCAAAAGACATTAACTTATCTTACATCCTCATTAGCATGCCTTCAATTCTCTTATATCCCCCTCACCCCTTCAACCCTTAGTCAGATAACCAAGTTGCACAAGAAAATCAATTCTTTTAAATAAGTAATTACCTTATTTATCCTCACAAAGGCATATTCTAAGGAATATTCCCTTAAAGCCCCTTTTGTTGACTTTCTCTCTCAAAGGCATTTAAACTTCTTACAAGGTTTTCAATGTTTCTTCCAAAGCCCTTAATGCCCCTTACAAAGGCATTAACTTCTCTTACATCCTCATTAACATGCCATCTTGTCCTCAACAACATTCTCTTACATTTCAACCATATTCATTTAATTCCCTTACATCCTCTTACACATCCACCTACATGCCTTAACTCTACACATTCTCCAAAATGTGTTCCACCTCCATCCATTAGCCTTGTGACAAGTGTCACAATTCTATTAGCTCCCCTTTTACTCCCACATTCATCAATTTCACTCTTTCTTGAACCCTTGAATCTTATAAGAAGAGGCCTCTTCTACTTGAGATAGATCATCTCATGCAAAGTCATTATGCTCATTTCATCTATCAATTATCCAATTGCTATCACTATCTTTGAGGGCAATTGGCATTTATCAAGTCCATTTTCATCCATTTTCATATCATGTTAGCTTGAATCTACTATCATATTGCATCAAAATCACCATTGTTCATTTGGATCTTGGAGCTTATCAAATTGGGATTGGGAAAGGGCCACTTTCCACATCAAAGTGACACCAATCCCCCTATGGTATGGGGTTGGAGTAGCTTAGATTAGGATTTCATGTTCATTTACTTGTTATTTCATGTTATTTTGATCATGTTTTCATCTTCTTAGCATGCTTAAGAATCTCATAGGGAATGCTTATTTTTCTTTTTTAAATGACTAATACTCTTGGGTTTGTCCATGTTTGAGTAGGTATAGGTTTGCATTCACAGTTATATTGATTCAACCATGATCAAAGTGTATGGTTTTGAAGATACACCTTTCCTTTTACCAAAAACTATACCAAATAGGATTGTATATCTAAAGATTGTCAAGAAATTGGATTATTCTTATGTCACGAACTTGAGTTCCTATGAGGAAAATTTATTTATGCCTAGTAAATTTTGCTTTGGAGATCTCATTGTGGTGTCGAAGAAAGGGGGTATGTGCAGGATCATCATGGAAAAAACAGGCCCTTAAGTGGAGAAAAATTTAGAAAAATCAGAGTTAGGCCACTTGACATAAAAAATTGAATAAGTTATCTATATTATTTCAAAAGTATGTAAGAATAGAATTTGTAGCAAATTGAATGTAGTTTCTAAACTACTACTATTATTTTTATTTTTAAAATCTATTTGGTGAAAATTTGAAATTTCAATGCAGTAGTGCTTAAATTTCAGGGAAAAAATAAGTAGGTGTTTGTCTCACCACCCTAACCACAATAAAATGATAATATGTTTTTATAAGATTTTAGATATAAGTAGAGGACTCATGTACCAATGTGATGCATATTTTCTTGTAATTTTTTTCTAAGTAAATAATTAATTATGAATTTTTTTTTACAAATTTTAGAAAATATAAAAACTCGTATGTCTGACCACCTTAACTTGGTCAAAACTTCATGAAATTCAATTTTATTTTTATTAATCCTATATTATGCAAAGCATAGAATGTGACACATGTTTCAAATTCAAAAAATGTGACACTATTTGAAAGCTATAATTTTTTTTCAATTAGCCTATCAATGAGGACTTTAGTCGTAATTAAAATAGAAAGTGAATAATAATTATTTATTAAATTCAAAGCAAAGCATAATTTATATTGGTGGAAAGCTGAGAATCTCCTTTAAAAACCCTTTTTGTTTCATCAATTTTGGGTTAAAAAAAAGGTCATCAGCCACATACCCTAGACATACCCATCATATCACCACTTTTTGGCCCATCATGATCCTGAACATACCCAAGGATATTATATTATTTTGGATAAGTTATCACATTTCAATATGAAGAAATCTTCACCAAGGAAGGGATTTGATCTTGAGGGTTATACTGGTTTTGCAAGGAAAAAATAGAATCTAGGTGGATATGATCATATACCATATCCTCATGATTGCATTATCAGAAACATGGAGGAAGAGGAGTTTGAATTGGTAATTGATAGCTACAATAGAGAAATGGGGCAAAAAATAAAGGAGATACAAGAAGCAATTTTTTTTCCTCTGGAAGTGAGGAATCTTCTAATGAAAGAGAACCCCAAGGCCAAATTGACAAGTTTCCCAAACTGAGAATTGAAGAGTATCAACATCCAAACAAAGAACAAGAATTTGATGAATCATCTGACACATATACTAGACAATTTACCTATAATTCCTTTGTTTCTGATGATCAGTTTATAAAGTCTCCTGAATTTAGATCTTTCTTGTACAAACAAAAAGGAAAAACAATAAGGGAATTAGTTGCGGACATCAGACCTAGCAATGAAGGTCAATTATTCAACACCTTGAAAATTGATGTGGAGAATGAGATGAAGAACATGACTTTGGAGAGAGGAAGAAAATTATTAGAGGAGTCTAGTGTGATGATTTTTCCTAGTTTAGATTTAAATTATGCTCTTTTTTATAGTTTTTTGCATAATAATGGTGTTAAGCATAAGCTCAGTCCAGAAGGGGTGACAAGTATACACTGGATCAAGATATAACCCTAATGAGAACTCTCTTATGATTTGGGCTTTATATCCCCCACATAGGAAATATGTGATTATTGATATTGAGAAGGAATTTGGTCATGTGGTGACACTAAAAGTAGGAGAGATTGATCCTATGGTCACAGCTGACATTGGCATAAATGTAGAAAATTCTTAAAAAGTACAAATTCAAATGTTGATCAAGGAGTGGGATATGTACAAGTTGAACAGTGAGAGAATTTTCAAAGAAAATGATTTCTTGAGAGACACAGTCAAGAACACATTCAAGGGATTCACTAGAATGTTAACTCAAGGAGAAGGTTCCCAATCAAAAGACAAAAGTGAGGAATCACAAATACACACTCAAGTGAGCAAGGCCAGATTTGACACACTTTATGTAGTATTCCAAAAGAGGCACACTAACCTGATGGTTTGGATGGACAAGTTCCAGGTGACTCACTCCAAAAATTGCAATGCCATTCAAGAACATAAGAGGATAAATAATAGGCTTCAAGAAAAACTCCAAGAAATACAAAAAAGAAGCACTTTTGATACTAGAGCCATTACAGTTGTTGAGGACATGATAAGGAAACATCAAGATTATTATAAGGAACTCAAAGCAGATGCCAAAGAATTTATTAATGCTTCAAAGGAAGGGGTGCCTGCACTGTTCACAGATGATGGAGGACTAAAAATTCAAGGTGAATGGATGAAAGAATGCTAGCTAATACTGCATGGAGCCTTGGGAGAATCCAAAAACGAGGATTCAACACTGGAAAGGGCCTGTGAGTGTTTAGAGAAAATGATCATCATGGAAATTTCTGCAAGGAATGCTTCAGAGGATCCTGACACTCACTTGAGCCAAGAATATTTAGATCATATAGCACAAGTTCATTCATGGCTTTCATTCATGGCTCATTAGAGCATAATTGTTAATGATTTATTGTTAATTTCAAAAGACACTTATGAAGAGGTTTACCCTTTTCAAGATATTAATATATAAGTTGGACATGTAATGATTATATAGTAAGAGTGAATAGAGAGGAAAATAGAAGATATAGAAGATACTTTCAAAATGTTTATCATATAGATTATACTGTAAGGACCATGATGCATGCATGAATTTTTGGTAGAAATCAATGGAAGATCTTTAATTTTGTGTGACTTAGTATTGGTGTCTATTGTGTGTTGATTCAAGCAATTATCTGGTTGTCTCCACATTGTTGTTTCTCTGTTATTTGAATTTGTGTATCCAAGTTGATATTCAATTTCATCCAGAAACATTTTTTGTTATTGTTTAATCAAGTTGATTGGTTTCCATTAAAGAATTAAATCCTTTTAACTGATTATAGTCACTTGGAAGTAACATTTGGATCAGTAAGAAGGGCTAGGTAATTGATAAGATTGTCATACTGTCCCCAACTTGATGTTATCTTGTTATTCAAATTGAGGATATACTTCATTTTTCAATACACATTTTTTGTCATTGTGTGATTATTTTAATTGGTTCCTTCAAGGAAGGATTAAAATCCTTTTAATAAATCACAGTAACTTGATAGGATCAATTGGATCAATAAGAAGAGTATGTCAGTCACATTCTTGCATGTTTGTACAAGGTATAAACAAGTCTAAGTGCTAAACAAATAGAACTATAGCCAATACTAGTTAGTCACTTATCATGAAACTTTATTAACTCTGCTTACCCAACAAAGCACTAGTCCACCTCATATTTCATTATACTTAACTTTTCAACCTTCATATTCAAAATTCCCAATTATCATATTAGGAGTAGAAGTAATTAACAAACCATCATCTATCTCACACTTTATGCCACTATGAATAGATCCTTAAGTACAAATAAGTTACACAATCTGCTTCAGCTATCAAGGTCTACCCACCTAGGTCTAGCATAGCCTAAAGTGCAGGGAGTCATCAAGAACATTGAAAGTATGATCATAGAGCCTAGAATCATCTTAGTATTTGTAACCTGCATTTTGAGAACCAACAAGATCAACCGAATATGGTTTTCGAATTGAAGAAAGCTTTATATGGATTGAAGAAAGCTCCTAGAGATTGGTATGCAAGGTTAGATAGGTATTTAATTCAAAAAGGTTTCAACAAAGGTGTGGAAGATACTAATCTATATTTCAAAATTGAATATCAAAAAATCTTGATTATGGTTGTATATGTTGATGACATTATTTTTGGAGGAAATGAAACTATGGGTATGTGCAGGATCATCATGCGCCAAAAAGTGGCAATATAATGGTTATGTGGCTGACGATTTTTTTTTAACCCAAAATTGATGAAATGAAAAGGGTTTTTAAAAGAGATTCTCAGCTTTCAACCAATATAAATTATGCTTTACTTTGAATTTAATAAATTATTATTATTCATTTTCTATTCAAATTATGACTAAAGCCCTGATTGATAGGTTGATTGAAAAACATCTATAACTTTTAAATGGTATCATAATTTTTGAATCTAAAATGTGTGTCACATTCTATGCTTCACATACTATAGGATTAAAAAAAGAAAAAATGAATTTCATTAAGTTTTTACCAAGTTAAGGTGGTCAGACATACGAGTTTTTTATATTTTTTAAAACTTGTAATAAAAAATTCATAATTAATTATTTACTTAGAAAAAAATTACAAAAAAATATGCATCACATCAGGACATGAGTCCTCTACTTATATCTAAAATATTATAAAAAAATATTATCATTTTATTGTGGTTAGGGTGGGACAAACACCTACTTCTTACTTTTTTCCTAAAATTTAAATTACTACTACATTGAAATTTCAAATTTTTACCAAATAGATGTTTTTTTAAAACAAACCTAGTAGATTAGAAACTACATTCAATTTGCTACAGATTTTATTCTTACATATTTTTGAAAAAATATAGATAACTTATTCAAATTTTTACGTCAATTTTCCTAACTTTGATCTTTCTGAATTTTTTGCCACTTAAGGGTCTATTTTTTCCATGATGATCCTGCACATACCCCTATGTGTAAGATGTTTGCAAAAGAAATGCAAAAATAATTTGAGATGTCTATGTTTGAAGAGATGAATTTCTTCTTGGGAAACAAATTAATCAAATAGGGGTGATCCCACAATAGTGGTTTACAATTTTTGGCCAAACTGGACACTGAAATTATTATTTTTAACTAAATCTTCACATTCGAGCACCTATAGTAGCTAAACTATGAGGAATTTGAAGATGATGAAAACTAGAGTCTCGTCACATTTTGTCTGTAGATTCTAAAAATATTTTTTTCAAAATTTTTGGAATCAAATTGCACTTCTTTTTCCATCTCCCACAAAAACTAGTTTTTTTGAGAAACATCATTTTAAAAGTGAGTGACACATATAATGCATAACTTTTTTTCCATGAAGGATAAAAATCTAATTTGTTTGAATTTAGATTTGTAACTCGATATCTAGTGCTTCCACTTGGTTAGATAGTTTTTTATTAAATATTTTTTCTTTAATCAAGTTTTGAAGTCAAACCAATTACAATTCAGACATAGTGCGACCGTATAACATGTAACTTTTTTTTCTATATATCTAAATTCAATTTTATTTATTTTGTTGGATCAAGGACTTCAATATGGTGCACTCATAGTTTTCAATTTTTTTTTGATAATGCTATTTTTCCACATGTAAGAAGCGAGACCTTCATTTTCAATGAAAAACCTATGTTTAATAAAACTAAGAAAATAAATACATAAAACCAAAACATATTAAAATTATATTCATTGGATAGCTCATTTGAGGACTACTTGATTCCAGTTGTTTTTGTTAAGAATCCTCCATTTTCATCCTCAACCCAAGCTTTGAAGCGTAAAAATTTAGGTTTTTTTTTTGTTTTAGGGGGAGAATGAGGAATAAGGGGGGTTTGTTCGAACCATGGTTCATTTGAACCCCCTTTAATATGCATTTTTCTTTTGTTTTCTGGGCAAGAAATGTGGGCCCAATAATTAATGGGTTTCCTCAAACCCTAGTTCAATTGAACCCCTTTTTGGTTCAGTCAAACTTGTAGGTTCATTCAAACCCCTAAAACCAATTTTTTTCCATGGGATCATTTTTTCTCAGTTTTCCATCCTCCATCAAATTGTAAACCACTATTGTGGCTTCACCCATAGAGAAAGGAATTTTTACTTCACAATCTAAGTATGTGAAAGAGGAATTGAAGAAGTTTAGGATGGATAGTTCTAAACCGGTATGCACTCCTATGGTGACTAGTTGCAAATAGGGTAAAGATGATGATTCACCTAAGGCTGATCAAAGAAAATATAGATCTATGATTGGTGGACTGTTGTATTTGACTACTACTAGACTAGATATTATGCATATTGTCTATCTTTTGGCTAGATTTCAAGAAGATCCTAAGGAAACACATGTTGCTGCTATTAAAAGAATATTAAGATATTTGAATGGCACTCTGAATTATGGCTTATGGTATCCTAGGGATACTGACTCTACGTAAGTACTTATAAAAATGTAGATTGGGCTAGATGTGTATATGACAAAAAATGTACAAGTGGTGGTGCATTCTTTCTTGGTTGTAGATTGGTGGCATGGTTGAGTAAAAAGAAAGATTCAGTGCACATTCTTTCTTGGTCGTAGATTGGTGTGCTTAATTGTTCTATTTGTTTTACACTAGTTTTGGTGACCTTGTGTTGAACACTACTTTCAAAGTTGATGAAGTGTTTTGGGACCTACTTGGGTCCTCATGAAGCATGTGTTTGGGTCACCCTCATTCTAATTCCACCCTTGGATGTTTCCGCACTGACCTAATTTGAATATAATGATGGATGGTCAGCTTTGGATATGTTTCAAAGTTGAAGATGGTATAAATAAATGATGAGTCAGTGGTGAAAGTGGTTCAAGAGATAAGTGAAAATAAATAGAGCAGATAGATGTGAAGAAAAAGTGAATCAGTATGTGTGTGTGATGTGAGTGTGGAAGATCAGTGTGAATTCTAAATGTTGAGTTTCTGGATGTAGTGAGCTCAAGGTGCACTCTATCATTCATGCATGTCTACAAGTGGTTGAGTAAATTGTGGTGGAAATCTTTGTTCCATTGAGATTTTATTTTTTCTGTATCTCTATGTCATGAGCCCTCTGTGTGGTTAACCCTATTGGACAGTGAGTCATGATTCAAATAGTGAGTCCTTGTTTTGGCAGTGAGCCTTCTCTGGTATTGAGCCTTTGTAATTGGTTTTGATATTCTCTATAGTGTGAGTTAATCCTCACCGTGGTTTTTCCCTCATTGGGTTTTCCACGTAAATCTTGTGTTACTATGTTTGTGTGATGGTTTTTAATTTTTGCACTTGCACTTAACGTTTAATCATTTTAGCAGAGTTAAGTATTTGTAATTGATCTAAGTTCTAATGAATTTTTTAAAATTTTGAATTGCTACAACTGATTCACCCCCCTCTTAGTTGTCTTATTCAACAATTGGTATTAGAGCTTGGTTCCTTAGAGAAGATCTTAACTACTTAAGGAAGGTCTAGGATGGCTGGCAAAGTTACTCATGATTATCCGAAATTTGATGGAACTAATTATGCTATCTAGAAAATATTGATGGAAGAATCTCTAGAGTATTGTGGATATGATGTGGAGAAAGCTTACAAGAGTACTTACACTCATGCTAATGGTCTGAGTATGGCTAATGAGATCAAGGCATATGAAGCAAACAATAAGGCAAAGTACATTTTGAAGAATAGTCTTGTACATTCTGAGTTGATTAAAGTTCAAAATCTGAAGAATGCTAAATAGGTTTGGGATGCTTTAGAAAAGATGCATGAGGGGGGTATATTCAGGATCATGATGGGCCAAAAAGTGGCGATATGATAGGTATTTGTAGGGTATGTGGCTGACGAATTTTTTTTTACCCAAAATTAATGAAACAAAAAGGGTTTTAAAAGGAGATTCTCTTTCCACCAATATAAATTATGTTTACTTTGAATTTAATAAATAATTATTATTCATTTTTATTTGAATTACGACTAAAGTCTGATTGATAGGTTGATTGAAAAATCTATAGATTTCAAAGGTATCACATTTTTGAATCAAAATATTAGTCACATTCTACACTTGATATAGAGGATTAAAAAAAATGAATTTCATGAAGTTTTGACCAAGTTAAGGTGGTTAGATGTACAATTTTTATATTTTTAAAATTTGTAATAAAAATCATAATTAATTATTTACTTAGAAAAAAAATCACAAAAATATGAATCACATCGGACATGAGTCCTCTACTTATATCTAAAATATTATCATTTTATTGTGGTTTGGGGTGGTCAGACAAACACCTACTTTTTTCCCTTTAAGTACTAATGAATTGAAATTTGAAATTTTCACCAAATAGATTTTGTTTTAAAAAATATACCTAGTAGTTTAGAAACTAAATTCAATTTGCTACAAATTATATTTTTACATATTTTTGAAATAATATAGATAACTTATTCAAATTTTTACATCAAGTTTCCTAACTCTGATTTTTCTAAAAATTTTGCCACTTAAGGGTCTGTTTTTTCCATGATGATCCTACACATAGCCAAGGAGATGAAAGGGTTAAAGAGGAAAAGTTGCAGAATTTGGGTACACAGTTTGAGCTCCTACATATGTCTGAAGATGAGAATATTAAAGCCTATGTATAGAGATTGGATGAGGTAGTAGTTGGAATGCAAGGAATTGGTGCTACAATAGATGAATCTAGGATTGTAAAGAAGTTTCTTAGAACTCTTCTTCTTTCTTGCTTCTTAAACTGAAAATTCCCGTAAATATCATTAATAGGATTTGTAATTCTTGGTAAATCTTCTTACCTTTATTTTCTTTCTCATATATTTCTTTATTCCTCTTAGCTCTTTCTAGACACCTTGAAGCATAATGACCTATTCCTCCAGAAATAAAGCATTTAAAGGGTATCTTACCTTCATAATTTCCAGAGCCTTTATTCATCCTTCTCACAAAGTTAGCTTCTACTTCATCAAGATTTTAATATTCATCCAAATTTTCAGCTTTTGTAACCTTAAAAGTAGTTTCTGATTTGGATCCATTTCTCAAATTCAACTTTCTCATCTCATAAGATGTTAGAGTTCCCAACAACTAATCTTTAGTGTAAGTCTTGTAATCTATATGTTCTTCATACCTTTTTTCTATAAGCATCAGCAATTTTAGATCAAAGGAACAATCTACTATTGGACTACTGGATTTAACTCATATATATCTTTGTGGTCCTAGAAGAGTGAGAATTCTATAAGGTGAAAGGTACTTTATGCTTTTGATTGATGATTATTCTAGATATACATGGATTACATTTATTAGACATAAATATAATGCATTAGATAGATTCAAGACATTCAAAGATATGGTTGAGAATGAAGTAAATTTGAGGATAAAATGCTAAAGGTTTGACAGAGGTGGCAAATTCACCTCCCATGAGTTTAATATGTTTTTTGAAGTTCATGGAGTAAAAGGATAGTTATTTTCTCTGAGAACTCCTCAATAGAATGGAGTTGTTGAAACAAAGAAAAAAACAATTCAAGAGGCCACTAGAGTAATGATTATTAAGGCTGGTCTACCAAAATTTTACTAGAGAAAAGATATTCACATTGTTGTTTATGTATTCAATTGAGTTCAAGCAAGAGAAAATAGTAAAAAGATCCCCTATGAGCTATGGTGTGGAAGAATTCCTACTATTAAGTATTTCAAGGTATTTGGAAGCAGATGTTATATTAGATGGGATGAAGAAAAATTAGGAAAGTTTGGTGCAAGAAGTGATGAAGGTATTTTTCTTGGATATTCTACTAAAAGAAAAGTTTATAGATGTTTCAATAAAAGATAGAAAGATTTTAGAAAGCATAAATGTCAAGGTTGATGAAGCAATGAAGAATTCAATTGATGTTGATGGATATGTATCTAATGAACCTAATTATGTAAGGATTGATTAAATTGTGGAAGAATAGGAGAATGATGAGAAAGAGAAGCAAAATGAACAAGATTATGAATCTCTAGTGTGTTGATGGTCAATGTAACACAACAACGTTAAATATAATATCTCTACTCTATTTCTCTTGAAAAAGATAAACAACCTAAAGCTATTTGTCTTACAAGGTGTTTGTAGTTGGTTCTCAATTGTGTTGATGTTGTTCAGTGGCCTATGCAACTATAATGTTCAAGGGGCCTACTAGTAAAGAGGATACAAACTACATAGTGTGAATTAATCTAACGTTTGGGGGTGTAAAAAAAATATCAAAAGATAGAACAGAGCTCAGGACAACAAAATATAAATGCATATTTTCTTCATATTAGACATATAAACTTCATAATGAGCGTCATTTCCAAATAACTAAACCATAAAATGATACAATCCACAGAACAATCCATACCATTGCATTCATTTATTGTGCAAATTCAAGACACAATTATTCACCATTCAAAAAATTCAAAATCAATAAGAACACACCATTAGCTTATCATTAAAATTCATAGATCAATAAACACAGAAAACCTCATTCATAGATAACTCAATGAAAATAGCCTCATATTCAGAATCTTCTATTGATTTTCATCAAATAAGAGAAATTTATGCATAATATTCACTGGAATATGAATGACTATTGTTCATTGACATCACCATTAAGGATAAAACTTGAAAATAACATGAAATTGTCTTAAAAAACTGTAAAGATTTCCAAGTATCTTTCATGAAAAACTATATAAGCTTTTAAAATTGTAAAGATTATCCTAACTCTCCCTAGGCTGTTAATCTTCCTTCAATCAGACGACCTTTACAAAATGGAAAGAAAAACTTCATATAGACAAGTCCTAACACTAATTCCTCTAGTCAAAAAGAAATTAGATCCACAAATTTAGGGAACCACGGGAGTTGCATGAGATGACTGCCCTATTGATCTTTAGTTCAATTATTAATGACTATCAAAATTTGATGTACAAGGAGAGGGTTGAACTGCTAGGAGATCTTTAGTTGAACTAATGTTATGATCCTAGAAAATAGGGGAGAGGTATCCAACTGGTCGTACCATCTGATGCTTTATTCAAAAAAGAATATTCCATACACTTACTCCCTTGTCTTCTATTCAAGTAAGTACTCATCATAACTATACAACACTTGCTTAAGCATGTCCACATCTTGTCCATCTAGCCAACTATCCTCAAATTTGATTCTCTCCAATTTTGCAAAGGTGAATTTTTGCATGTCATCTAATTTGGTAAGATCCTTCCAAGAAATCTTCACTACCTCCTTGATGTCCATGAATCTGTCAATCAACAAGTCATCACCATCATCCCCCTTCTGCATTGCCTCTTGGAATTTGTTATCCCATTTATTTCTCAACTCATCAAGAGGAAAACCATCCTTGATAGGGACATCTTCATTCACCATCATGGCTATGATTGCTTCCAACTCCACAATTTGATTTTTCAAGTCCTTGCCAGCTTGTTGCACCTCATTTCTGTGGGTAAAGATGAATGAAGTCCTGAACCTTATGATGTTGATAGTTTTATCAATGAAATATTCATTACCTTCCTCCAGTATAGATTGTTCCAAGAGTTTTTTTGGGGAAGTTTAGTAATTTCTTTCAACTTCCTTACATATTCTTTGTATTCTTCTTCTTGTTTCCAAAGGTCCTTAGCATATGAAGTCACATCATTGGATGATTCCAATGCTTCTTTATGAACCTTGTGAGCTTCAACAAGTAATTCCTCCACCTCTTGGTTCAATCTATCAATCCATCTCTCTAGCATCTTCACCTTGGTTCTCATCTCAACAAGATCATCAACTTCTTTTTTACTCAAAAAAATGGGCATTGTAGGGGCAACAAATTGCATAGAAATAGGAGAAGATAGGTCCTTTAAGAACCTATGCAATTGATCTAATTGAGCCTTGAGCTCATCCTTCCTTTGCTTGTCCTTCACCATTCTTGACTTGGTGGAAGATGCCACAATATCAATCAGATCCATCTGTTGGTTTCTTGTAGGCCTTCCTAAGTTTATAGTACCTAGATGATAATCACTCAACTACATATCTAATCTATCCTTGTCCATCATGGGAATGGCACATTCAACCACAATCTCTCCAGCATCTATCAACCTAGTGGAGTGAAGGACCCTAGCCTTTTTCTTAGACCTCTCCTTCGCAATCTGTTTCATCATATCATCCCAGTTCAGGAGTTGGGGCTGGACTATTTGTTTCTTTTCTAGATTGAGCTTTAACCATGTTGGGGTAGTAGGAGTAGTAACCACTTGTTGTGAAGAAGCAGTGGTAGAGGAGAGAGGTTTCAGAATGGTTACCTTAGGTTGAGAATCAACCTCTTGATGTTGCTCTCTCTGCCATCTCTTTGGAAAGCCTATCAACTTCAACTTTCTCTCTTTCCTCCTCTAATCTCCTCTACTCATACATGTCATCTCTTTGTTTCTCTAATTGTTTGAATTTATCCCACATTTTAGCTACCTTTTGTTGATCCTTGGCTTGTTCTTCTGCTTTCTTCTTGTTTATCAAGAGCTCCTTTTCATCCTTCTTCCTTTGTGCCTCCTCTACATCCTTGGCCTTGGCTTTAAGTTCTTTTTCTCTTCTTGGTCGAGCCTTCTCTTCCTCAAGGTCATGGATCTTTTGTAGGAGATCCAAATTATCCCTCCCTACATTTGCTTTCCATTCATCTTATTTTTGTTGTTGTAGGAGGTCTTTCATTTCCTTGTGCTTCCTTGCAAGCTCTTCAGTTTTGGCTATGGCTTCAACCTCTTGTTGCTTTGCAACTGCCTCAGCTTTAGCTTTGGCATCAACTTCCTTCTTAGAATCCTCAAAAAATTTCCATTGATCCTCCACAATCAAAACATGATCAGTCCCAACATCTTGAATATATTCAGTAGTAGTGGTCTCAAGATGCTCATGATTTGATTGTGTAGCCTCATAATCATTATCAATGTCATGAATCTCAACCTTCTTTTGTTTATCCTTTTTAGCCTGATCATAAAGGCTTCCTTGAGGTACTTCCCTAGTGGATTCTTCTGGAAGGAGAGGTTGAGATGAAGTTCCTTCTCCAATAGTGGAAGCTTCTACACCTTCTGATTCATGAGCTTCTTGAGAGGGTATTCCTAGATCAACATCTCCTCTAGAGCTAGGAGAAAGGTACTCCAACTGTTCCTTAGGAGTTGTTCTCCTCTTTGTTCTTTTGTATCCTTGAGTACTTGTTGCTTTTCTCTTCTTTGAGGACTGATCCTCTGGCTCATTCATCCTCATAACCACCCATTGGATACTTCTATCCATAACCATCCTAGAAAGTTGTTTGATATCAATGAATTCTTCTTCATCCCAATTAATTGGGTCCAAGCAATTAGTGCCTATGTTTTCAGCTTCATACATGGGGTCCAAAACTACACCATCATTTGATAGCGTGTCTGAGATATCCTCTTTCACCCCATACTCAATCATTTGTGGGATGCTAAGCCTTTCATAGTTTATTTTTCTAACATCATAATCATCTTGCATATCCATCTAGAAATCTTCTAATATATTAAAATGCTTCTCAAAAATGGTAGGAGCTAATCCATTCATCTTGTGCTCAGGATCAAAATGCTTTCTTGATGTATATAATCCCAAGTTTAGAAACCTCAACTCTTCACATACTACCTTCATAGAAAAATTATGAGCATAGTTATTTTCCCAATTTCATGGGGAATTTGTGGATTCCAAGCTTGTGTTTGTTGCCAAATCTTGTATTAACCCCCAATGCCTGATAAATAAATTCCATAAGTACAATCCTATCACTGCAGCATCTTGGTAGTTGATGAGGATTTCCATTAAAGCCTACTAATCTAAAATAGGAGAACTTGGGGTATTGGATGTACCAATGTCCCCATGCAGCAATGAAAGCCATGGCCTCCCTGCTCATTTTGAATCCAACATCCCCTATCAACTAGTTGATGATGATATAGAGGAATGCATCATTGACCCTTCTGTAGTGTAGCTCTAAAGTTTGCAGGGTCAATTGATAATAATGCTCCCATACCTTGTTTTGTCCAGGAACCTCTCCTAATGTACCCACTGCATTTAAACCAGGGAATATTTCCCTCCTCATGGCTGAATACATGACATAAGATGTCATGAAAAAGGTTTTAGTCTACCCTAATTTAAGCATCTAGCTATGCAAGTTTCCTGATAAAATCATACCCCAGTCAAATTGTTCTCTACCATCTAGAATGGTTTGAATGAATGGGAACATCCATTCCTTGAAATATTTTGAATCCTTCTTTCCAAATACTCTGGAAAGCATTAGAATTAGATCATCTATCTCTTTCTTGAAGTCTCCCCTCTTTGGTTGTTCAGGAACCTTGGATAAGTACTTCTTCTTAGTTCTCAACTAGCTCTTATTCATGTGTGACCTATTAGCTTCCCTGGCCTTATTGAACAATTCCAATGCCTCTACCTCGATTAATTTCTTGAGGTTCTTTGGGGTAGGTGTATTGTAGGGATAGATCAATAATGGAATTCCCTTGGAGTTCCATACATTTCCTTATTAAGGGTTTGTACGCCCATGCTACTATGAGGATGAGCTCTGGGCATTGGACCAATAAGGAAAAAAGTGTAAAATGTGTTGGCCCTAATTGGGCTATTCTTTGAAACCTTCCCATTACATCCTCAGAGAAAGTATCCACAATCAGTTCTTCACAATTGAATGGGCCTAGATTGGTGTTTGTTATGTCTGCCCATTCCGAATCTAACTTGTTGGTTGTGACAGTAGCATCCTTATGTTTGTATCTCAAAGTGTATGGCAATTACTCCACCTTGATCTTTTTGGGCTTTACTGCTTTGGAACTTTCTGTCATTTTCCCTTCCCTCTATAAGATCTCCTCTGATGCTCTTGACATGATTTATTCATGAAAGAAAAACCTGGATTAGGCCAACAAAGGTATGAAAATCATTACTACAAGTTCCATCCTTTCACACTTCTCTATTCTTCCCTAGGTAACCCTCCATACTTAGTGAAATTTCAAACTTGTCAGGACCAGGACTGGGAGAAAATCAAGAACCAAAGAGGTGAAAGAAATATCACTATCAGAACCAGAATCTGAACTAAAAATTTAAAATTTTCAATATCCTGTAATGTCCAATAACCCAACCTTGCTAAGTTGATGGGATCATAATCAGGATTGGAACACACCGAAGGCGGACTTGGGATCAGAATCGGATCAGAACCTCATCAAAAATTGAATGGATGAATTCATCTTTGGATCTGATTCTACCAGGTGCTTATCAGGTTTAAGTGAATTCTCTTTGACGTTGACACCAGTTTAGACATAATTTAAAAAGAACACAAGGAGGAAAAGATTGAGCTCAACTCCACCCAGACCACTGGGACCAGATCGAGCAAGCTAGGGAAAGCACATGAAAAGGGAGTGAAACAAAAACCCTAATTTGTATGACCCATAGACCCAAATGAAAACTAGGGCATCAAAAACCCGAATGAAATCCATTGAATTGAAATGGAAATAAGACCAAAAGGGTCATCAAACAGCTTTCCAACCTTTTAAAGCAATGATATCCTTCAAATATGAAACCCTCAGCGAAACTAGGGCATGACAATAGAGATACCACCAAAATGAGAAAACAACAACGGATCGACAAAAATAAACAGGAAAAGACAAAAAAAGAAAATGGGAAATGCAAGGAAAAACAAAACAAAAACTGAAAAATCAAGTGAAACACAAACACATGAAGATTCACAAGAAAGGTCTTGTGAATGCGTGATGAAAAGGAATGGAGGAAAAAACCCACCTACCTCAAAACACTACCAAACAGGATGAAACTCAATCCAAATCCACTTGCAAATGCTTTCCCTCAACCAAATTGTGCTCCTCTTTCATGCTTTCTCAGCTCTAGTTTTCTAAAACAACTTAGGCAATAATGATAATGAGCCAATTAAACTTGATTAAGGTTTAAAATCCATTTCACGTGTGTGAGGAGGCTATAATTAATCCAATTAATGTGGTTGGTTAGGCACAAAATTGAAACATGGTTGAGTACACAACATCTACATACGTCAAAGGTAAAGTAGAAGCAGAAGCGGAGTTGAAATGGAATCAAGAACTTGATGTAAGCTCCACATTCCATTCCATTTTTGGTTTCGGCCTTGCGGCAAGGAAAACAACAACAAAGGAACGGGGGAAGAACTAGAACCAAAATTGGATCCAGAACTTTTTGCAAAGTTTCAGATTTGGTTTTGATTTTGATTCTACTCCTGCCAAAGGAACGAACATCGACACACGAAAAATGAGAAAAGGAAAACAAAAGGAAATGGGATCAAAATGAAACCCATTGCAAACAAGACACAAACAGGGACAAAAACACAAAGAAAACCAATGGGAGTGGGATAAGAACCAAAACCAGATCTAGAACTTTTTTCAAAGTTCCAAGTTTGGTTTTGTTTTTGGTTCTGCTTCTGCCACGAGGAAAAGAAGCCGCAAGAAAACAAAAGACAAATCAACGGAGAAACGAACCCAAGAGTGCAAGGCGAACCAAACAGACAAAGAAAACCAAGGTAAGAATGGGGTTGGGACTAGAATTGAATCTGGACTTGGAACCTTCACAAAGTTCTGAGTCCGGATTTGATTCTAGTTCTGCTTCTTCTAGACAAAAGGAACAAGGACTTAGGAGGAAAAAGAACAACTTTTAAGACCCAAAAAAATAAACAAACATAAGGGGGACCCATTTTGACCAAAAACAAAATGGGGTGGTTATACAAGGAATAACACAGTGGTGTCCCCCAAGACACCTAGATATGTATAGAAAATTCATTCAAAAAGTTGGATCATTGGAGACAAGAAAAAAGGAGTATTGACAAGAAGTAGAGCTACTACTAGTGGGGTAAATCTTTGTTTATAAATTATAAGATTGAACCAAAGACTGTAAGTGAAGCATGTAAAGATGAGAATTAGATGGAAGCTATGAAAGAAGAACTTATGGATATTGAGAAGAATCAAACTTGGGAATTGATCCCTAGACCAATAGATAAAAACATTGTTGGATCAAAGTGGGTATTCAAAAATTAGTTGCATGAAAATGGAGAAGTGGTCAGAAATAAAACAAGGCTTGTGTGTAAGAGTTACTCACAAGTAGAAAGCATAGATTTTCAAGAGAATTTTTTATTGGTGGCAAGAATGGAAGCTATCAGTATGTTCTTAGAGTATGTTGCTCATACAGATTTCAAGGTGGAACCTATGAAAATGGAGGGAATGAATGATGATATATTTGCACCCACTTACAAAGATGTTCAACTCAAGGATAACCCTAAATATCTCAATCCAAAGGAGAAAGAGATCTTGCAATAGGGTTGTCTTAGGAAATGAATATGATCTAATGAGGGGTTCACCACCAAGTGGAGACTTGGAAAAGACAATGCAATGCAAGTTATAAGACAAAACCCTAATTGAATGCAAATTAACCCTAAATGACCTAGAAAGATGAGTAAAATGCAACAAAAAGCTATGAAATAGAAAGTGTGTACCTAGGAAACTGAAGAAGGTTGAATGGAGGGTATGTGCAGGATCATCATGGAAAAAACAAGCCCTTAAGTAGCAAAAAATTCAAAAAAATCAGACTTAGGCAACTTGACGTAAAAATTTGAATAAGTTATCTATATAATTTTAAAAATATGTAAGAATAGAATCTGTAGCAAATTGAATGTAGTTTCGAAACTACTAGATTTATTTTAAAAAATAAAACTATTTGGTGAAAGTTTGAAATTTCAATGCATTAGTACTTAAATTTAGGGAAAAAATAAGTAGGTTTCTGTCTAACCACCCTAACCACAATAAAATGATAATATTTTTTTATAATATTTTAGACATAAGTAGAGTAATTATTTTCAGATGTGATGCATATTTTTTTGTAACTTTTCCAAGTAAATAATTAATTATGAATTTTTTATTACAACTTTTAGAAATATAAAACTTGTATGTCTGACCACCTTAACTTGGTCAAAACTTCATGAAATTCAATTTTTCTTTTTTTTAATCCTATAGTATGTGAAGCATAGAATGTGACGCATGTTTTGGATTCAAAAAATGTGATACCGTTTGAAAGGTATAGATTTTTTTCAATCAGCCTATCAATTAGGACTTTAGTCGTAATCCAAATAGAAAATGAATAATAATTATTTATTAAATTCAAAGTAAAGCATAATTTATATTGGTGGAAAGCTGAGAATCTCCTTTAAAAACCCTTTTCATTTCATCAATTTTGAGTAAAAAAAAAGTCATCAGCCACATACCCTACAAATACCCATTATATTGCCACTTTTTGGCCCATCATGATCCTACACATACCCTGGAGGTCTGGAATTCTAGAAAATTTGTTGTCAATGTTGATTGGGAATCATTTTCCAAGTTGGGAAAATCAGTCCAGATTCTCAAAAAATGTGCAAATACAGGTTTCAGCCAAAAGGGTATCCAAATCTGTGAAAATCTATGTCAAGCCTGTACAGTGGGACTCATTCGCCACTTGTGGTGAATCATTCCACTTATGATTTTGTAGAAGTTTGAGACCTGATTCTGTTCCTCTCAATCTTCTCTACTCTTCTTGACTGGTTTTTGGATCCAAACTGCAAATTTCCACATGTAGAACTTCTCCAAGCTTCTCCAAGGCTTGATGACAACTTTAGGGATTTGACAACTTTTCTCCAACTTTTCTCCTTGAAAAATATATAGCCTAGCCCAAAAAATTACACACAATAAGAGGGGAAAATGTTGTGGGGTTAGTGAATAGGGGTTTTCCTTGGTCAAACCCCTTGTTGGTAATTAAACCTTGAGATGAAAACAAATATGAATGGATAATGATGAATGAACAAATAACAATGTTGCAACTCAGCAAACCCTAGCAATAAGGTGCTACAAATATGCTTGAAATGGTTGTAATGGATGTGGTTCTTGACTCTTTCTTGAATGATGTTGATTTTGCTTGAAATATTTGCTTGAATCATGAACTACATCACAATTGTTAGCACAATAACAAACATGAAGAATGCAATCTTTGACATGATGATTGGCACTTGAAGAATGCTCTAAAATGCCTGATAATCTACCCTTGAATGCTCTTGTGAATGCTTAAATTCTCTTGTGAACTCTCTTGAATGCTAGGTGTTGAATATGAGTGAAAGAGCCTTGTATTTATAACCAATTATACAAGAATTCTAAAAATTACAACACTACAAGCTGACATCAAATCTAGAAGAATAAAATCCTACCAAAATTTTGAATTAAATTTGAATTTGGGCTACACGGGACTCATTCGCCCAACATGGTGAATGAATTCTATTAAAGGCATAATGTATGGGACCAAAAATGAAAAGTTCTTAGAAATGTGTAAAAACTAGTTTGGGGCCAAAAGATCTAGGTGGGACCCATTTGCCCAAGGTGGTGAATGAGTCCTAGATACTAAATCTAGGCCACACAAGCTAGGAACACCTAAATTATGATTGGTTACTGATTATTGTTAGGATTATTCTCAAAAAGATGCAATAAATGAGGCTTGTGGATGCAAAATAGGGTCAATTAAAGCATAAGGAAGCCCAATTATTCAAAAATATGCAATAAATGAGGCTTGTGGATGCAAAATAGGGTCAATTAAAGCATAAGGAAGCCCAATTATTAATGAAAATCCTAAAGAAATGTGAAAGTGTGCTACAACACTTTACAAAAGTTCAAATAAGGCAAGATTAAGCTTTATTATGTTTATTATGCTTAGTTATTTGATAAAACCCTAGAAAAGTTTGAAATTATGTTGCAACACTTTTGCAAGGAACCACTATAATTTATTAATTCACAATGTCCAAATACCTAATGTGAATGTGTTATCCACATTACAACATTAAATCAAAGAAACATTAAGCCAAAACCATAAGGAGGGCCTGAACAAGTCATAAAAAGTAGAAGGGTTACTTTCTCGGTGACTCCATCTAGCCACCACTTTAGTGACAGGATGAACTTTCTTCAAACTCACACTAAAGTAAACAATGATGCATTAAGAGGGGTTCGAATATACCAGAGCCAATAAGATGAGATGACAACAATTAAGAGGGGTGATCAAGCCCCCAGGATCAAGATCCTATGGAAAACCATCATAGGCATAATGGAACACACATGGGAATGATATAAAGAACAATGACAAGGCCCAAGCATGCACTACCAATGGTGAAAAGGAGAAAAGGTAAAACAAAAAGGAATCAAATAAAGCTTCGATCATTTTTCCATCCTGATGTGGACCAGATCTAGTTTGTTTTTCCGAAAAAAAATGATATTCACTCTGAGGTAATGGAACTCCTGGTTGGCCGTTGGGTGAGAAGTCATAATGGGTGGGACACATACACTCATGGATGGTATGCACTCACACACACATAGAAGTGGCTATGGGGAAAGTCATGCCTTGAATTGGGCTTCCCAGTCAAACCATACCAAAGTTATACCTCCTGATAGCTTTAATAAGGTGCCACAAAAATGATTTTCAAGCTTCACGAGACAAACAAAACTTTGTATTCTTGGAGCTCATGAACAAAAAAGATACCTCCACAGGAATGCAAGTTGTGTTCTGCAAGGTGGCCATATAATTACAAATGCAAAATGCAAAAAATAGGAAATTTTCAAAGGACTCTTGCATAGTTCATGTGAGGTATTTAACTTAGGGAACATTGTGCCTAATGTCACCAAGAGAGGACTAATCAAAGAATAGAAAATTTGCAACTTAGGGGATACAGTGCATTGCATCAAGCCACCAAGAGGAATGTAATATGCTAAGAGATATTACGCTCCTGACGGAAATTACACCCAATGTCATCCACAAAGCAACAATCACATCGTATGAAGGAAGAAGGTTGCACTAATGTTAGTGTAATTAATATTTAATTGCACTTGCATAACTTTACTTAGGTAATATTTTAATTCCTAGGTTAATTATTCACATCCTTATCTTGTTGAGCTATCTTGTTGCTCAAGATAATATTAGGGTTATGCATACTTTCTTTTATAAAGCAAATCATCTCATGTAATTATGAATTCCTGAATAATATTATTTGTACATCTTTTTGCAATAGCTTTTCTTTTACTATTTTTCTCTTCTGTGGAAGATTTTTTGGTTTGCATGTCTGATCTTGGTTTCTAACATGGTATGATCATCTATTGTTGCTTCACAAATTCCAGGGTTGTTCCATTTTGTGAGTTTTCTAGTGTTTCATGGCATCGGGTCTTTTGTCGCATTATTATGATTTCGTCTGAGTCCTTTAGTGACTCTCATTTGGTTTTTTTTAGATAGAAGTATCTTTCCTTTCTTTCCAGATTGTGGTTCCAATGTTACTCCACAGTATTCTTCCAGTGCTTCTTTGTAGTAGTCATCTCATTGTAGGGGGGTTTTGTCCCACTGGGTTTTCGTTCTCTACCTCATTATTGCATTTGTACATGGGTACCTGATCAGGCCTTGTTGCCGGGACCCATTCATGTTTTCTTGCATTCATCTTAATTTTAGGTGCATGATTTTTTAGTCTCCTAAGTTGCACTTATGGGGGGGTGTTAGTGTAAAAAATATTTAATTGCACTTGCATAACTTTACTTAGGTAATATTTTAATTCCTAGGTTAATTATTCTCATCCTTATCTTGTTGAGCTATCTTGTTTCTCAAGATAAGATTAGGGTTATGCATACTTTTTTTTATAAAGAATATAATCTCATGTAATTATGAATTCTTGAATAATATTATTTGCACATCTTTTTGCAATAGCTTTGCTTTTTCTATTTTTCTCTTCCGTGGAAGGTTTTTTGGTTTGCATGTCTGATCTTGGTTTCTAACAACTAAGAACCAAGAAAATGCAAAATAATAATGCCAATGTATGCCCCCACTTTAAAGAAAATGTTAAACACCATACTGTGAGCAATTACTTTAAAGTAGCAAATGAAAAATGTAAATAAGAAGGAAGACATGAGAGCCAACTTGGAAATCCCTATGCCAAGTCATATGTTTCCAAGTAAAGTTGCGTCATGCAAGAGAAAAAGAAAAGGGAGGGGTTGCCCCCAAAATGGAAACACCAAATACATAAGGGATCTATGCATTTGGGGTCAGTATGTTCTTTGTTGCAATGCTTTTAGAGAGCTTGGAACTGTCATCATCCCCAAAATACACATAGAACTAGAACAATGACATAAAGAGAGTGAAAACAAAGAAAAACCCTTCAGGTCACCATGGAAGAAACATGAATGTCTCGTCACCTTGCGTCATCCCTAAAATGAAAACAAAAGACAAATGAAAATGATAAACTAAAAGGAAAATGAAAATGAAAATCCTTTTGGGTCAACATGGAAGAAACATGAATGTCCAATGCCTTGCATGATCCCCAAAAGGAAAACACAAGACAAATGAAAAAGATAAAATAAAAGGAAAAATAAAAATAAAATCCTTTTGGGTCAACATGGAAGAGACATGAATGTCTCAATGCCTTGCATCATCCCCAAAAGGAAAACACAAGACAAATAAGAAAGATAAACTAAAAGGAAAAAGAAATAAAAAATCATGTTGGTTGGACCAACATGGAAGAGACATGAATGTCTCAAAGCCTTGCATCATCCCCAAAAGAAAAACACAAGAAAAAATGAAAAAGATAAAAAAGTGAAAGAGATGTATGACATGGAGAAGAATGGAGGTACAAATAGAGGAATGTAACAAAGAGAGAAAACATCAAACAAAACATCACGAGGGATCACATTACACACATGTAGTCACATAAAAGAAAAAGAAAAGACTAGTAAGGAAAATGTGATTCAACCGAAGAGCAAGTCATTTGCCTCCCAATCATGTTTTGTGTATATTGAAGGTAGAAAACTAGCCAAAGGGACAAGGGCAAGTGTTGAACTAGAAGAAGCACTAGGTTCAACACTCTTTGTGGTAGATTTGTCATTTAAGCTCATGGAAGAGGAAAAAATGTATTTAGTTCATTATGCACTATTAGAGTAATATGTTAATTACTTAATTAATTTAATCATATTGATTAATTATTTAAGTCGCATTTTACTTTATTTTCACTTAAGCTAAACTTAGGCCCTTTAATAAGTACTTTATTAAATCCTAAGGTTCACTTTAGGGTTTTGATCTCCTTTCTTAAGGATTGATCTCTTTGTAATTATTCACTTCATTTTTATTCAATTTTACTCTTTTGGTTTGCAGAGCAATATCTTTGTGTTGTTTGAATCTCTTCTATGTGACAGGTTATTTTGCTTGTAGGCGATCACTAGGTTCTGTGATGTTGGCTTTTACTCCTTCAACATGGTATCAGAGCTTTAGATTTGTAGCTTCATTTTCATCTTTTGAGGGATTCAAGCCTTGAAGGACTATTTTTTATGACATCTTGAGTCAATTTGGACCTCACCATTGTGTCTAGAAGGTTCGAAATAGTCAAGATTGGCCTTTGTTTCATCAATTTTGGTTATACAACACCCTATCTGCAAGGGTTTGAAGTTTATGAGGGTTTCTAGATCCAGAGTGTACCTATAATTTTGGAGCATTTTGAGCCCAAATGGACCTCACCATCACGTTTAGAATTCCCAAAAACTCCAAAATTGATTGTCAAATTGTCAAAATTAGACACGGTGACTCCAAGAGACAATTTTTTTTCATTTCTAGGTCATACGGCCTAGTACGACACACAATATGAGAAAAAAAACAAAAAAACACAATATTAATGGGTGTCTCCATCAATTAACGACTAGCGGTTGACCACTAGCAATTAATGCTAGCTTAACTACCAGGATTAACCACCAAACCCCTTTTGGAGCAGTTTTGGTATTTTGACCATAACTATTGCGTCTGAACTCGGATTTTTGAAAAAAAAAAATCGTTAGAAAGCTGGTTCCAAGACCAATCTATTGGTCTAGGTGATTTTTTCTAATTTTAAATTTTTATATATTTATTTCCATTCAAATTTATATCCTTAATTTTGTGTTTTGGGGGCATAACTTTTGAATACAGACTCTATTTTTCAAAAATGAATAGGCATTGGAAAGGTCTTCTAATGATCTTTCCAATTTAGTAGATTTTTTCATTAGAAAATTTACTAGGCACATTTTATTCATTTTTTTGCATTTTCACATTCTAGTGAATTACTTGGACATCTCTGCTCCTAGAAACTTCTCGTTTGCAAGGAATGGCTTCTTTTGGGTTGTTCTACATGTATTTCCAGTCTTGTGTCTTTTGTTGATATTATGATCTTCCATTGTAAGAACTTATGATTTTGTAAATGCACTGAGATAAAGTCCCTCTGTATTTCACCTATATTATGGGATCTTGCACATCACTTTGTGCCTTATTGTACTTGCACTATGATATAAAGTTCCATGGGGGTTGATGTTTGCCTTTTTTTTTCCTTCATACCTTTCTCATGTGTGTGTGCCTTGGTTTTTGCACCCTTTATATCTTGTTATACTTTCATGTCTGCACATTCAAATGTTCTTGGTTCTTTATCATGCACTACATTCAGGCATTTAGTTTCAGTGTACCTTTCATACCTCTCCCTTGTCAACATTATGGGGGGGTTTCTACTATTGGTGCTAATGCTTCTTTCATTTTTCTTTGGAGTTAGCTATGTATACAGTATTTGTTCCTATGTACTAGGTGGTTGTAGTGGTTGGTTACCCATACATTTTAGTGAGATGGAGCACTTACCATATGGACACTCTTTCATTCCTATTTTTGGAGGAAACCTTCCATTTTTCACTTGATCAATTCTTCAGACTATTGGTACTTGTGCCATTTGTCTCTTTGACTTCTTGATGTATGCCTTGCTTTGTGATCAGATTCGAGTAGTTTCGATGGGGTCACTTATGTGCAAATTCTTTTCTTCTTGATCTTGATCATCATATGTTTTAGCGTAGGTTCTTTTAGCATTTCAGTAGTTATTCTATGACAACATTTTGTAGCTTCTTAATGCTTCAGTGGTGCTTTTTTATGTTCATCCTTTGTTCCTATCTTTTGGGACAATTTCTTCTTGATTGGAGGCTTCTTCATCCTTCACTCTTATTGGATGCTTCTTCAGTCCTTCACTCTTGTTTGGAGGCTTCTTTATTCCTTCACTTGTTGCTATTCTTTTTGGGACATTCTTGTTTGCAGACTTCTTAGTCCTTCACATGTATTTCTCTCTTTTGGAGAGGAGTTTTTCCTATGAGGTTTTCTCCTTTTCTCCTATTTTGAGAGATCTTTTACATTTGTACATGGGTACCTCATCAGGCCTAGTTGTTGGAACCCATCTTTCCTTTCATGCATTTTGTCCTTAGTTTTTTAGCTTCTCCCCAAGTTCATCTTAAGGGGGGTGTTAGAGTAATAGGTTAATTACTTAATTAATTTAATCATATTGATTAATTAATTAAGTCACATTTTACTTTATTTTCACTTAAGCTAAACTTAGGCCCTTTAATAATTATGTTATTAAATCCTAGAGTTCACTTTAAGGTTTTGATCTCCTTTCTTAAGGATTGATCTCTTTGTAATTATTCACTTCTTGTTTATGCAATTTTACTTTCTTGGTTTGAAGAGCAATATCTTTGTGTTGTTTGAATCTCTTCTATGTGATAGGTTATTTTTCTTGCATGTGATCACTGGGTTCAGTGAGGTTGACCTTTACAACTTCAACATGCACCTCCTCATCAATTTTAGCAACCTCATCATCATCATCTAAGTTAATCACAACAGGAGGTTGAAGGATAATGTCCATGGAAGAGTTTGACTCTTGTTGCACATGGTTGTTGTATTGGATTATTTTGTTTTAGAGCGGAAGTAAGGTCATCATGCATTACTTCAGTCAAGTTTTGATCTTGATTTTCTTTGTTTAATTCTTCATGTAACTTGCGAGCAAGGGCATGACATCTACGCCTACACTCTTTAGCACCTCTATTTCTTTTGTTTTTTTTTTTCAAGTTGCATTTGTGTAGGAGCGAGTTGATCAACCATAGGTTTATTTTCTTCCCTAAGGGGATGAATAGAAGGAACCATAGGAGGTTTTCTAACCACTTTCTCTTTGACTTTGTAAACTTGTTTTATTCTGGGAGGTGCAACGGGGTTGATTTCATTGTCTCTTGGTCATTTGTAGGATGTAGGTGAAGTTTTTGTTTTAGGTTGGTCTTGGTTATTTGGGTCATGTTTAGGTTCAAGCATGGTTTCATCAAGGATGGGAGGTTTAGAGATGGATGGGGACATGTTTCGGAGAGATAGTTCGACTATTTTATTTGCATTGAATTTTTGGTAGGATATGAAAAAGAAGTCTTCTCATGGCTTTATAGGTTCCATGGGCTCTAGCCAAAAGGCATCTAAGTAAAAGTTTCCTTTAGATGAAAAAGGTCTAAAGCCACTATGGTGAATAGTAAATACTTCATTATCAAAGGGAAAATTTAAGCATTTATGCACAACCAAAGGGACGAATTTCATGGAGTGAAGCCATGGGTGGCCTAGCTTCACATGAAATTGGTCTGACTATGCGATGATGGAGAATATGACATCTAATGTTTTTGGTCCTATTTGCAATGGTAAGGTGATCGATCCTATTGTAAATCAAGTAAAACCATTGTGTGTCTTGATCCATGCTCTCGGTTTATCATATTCATCTTGATAGAGTTCATGAAAAAGTAAAAATTCCTTGGTGATCACATTCTCTCCACAGTCAGGATCTATTAGTATCCCATTAGTGGGCTTGTCATAGATACAATCAACTATGTAAAGAGGACCATTGGGTGCATGTTTAATTATATCCTTAGAGGAGAAAGCAATATCAATAGGACTCTTACGTTGTTCCTTACGATGAATCACATCTATCACCCCTACCATTTCATCTATGGGATTGATATTATTTAGAATAGAATTATTATTTTCGTCACCCGTATCAACATTCATCACATTATTCTTTGTAGTTTCAATGGCTTTGACAAATGAAATATTATGTTTTGGGATTGGGTTGGGTGAAAATTTACAATTTTTGGTTAGGAGGGGCAATAGACTTATTTCCTTGATTGCTAACACCCCCAATGGATACACAGCTAGAATCAATGAGGTCTTGCACAAGATGTTTAAGATGCTTACAATGTTCCATTTCATGTCCATTTTTTCGATGATAGTGGCAATAATAATTTGATTTAATGCTCGAGGGTAAGGGATTATTAGGGTTGGGTGCTTTGACGAGAGGCAAGGTAATCATTTTTTTCTAAAAGTTGGGACTTTGTGTTATGAAGGGTATTGGGCAAGGGAGTGAATTTTTTTTTGGATCTTCATATTTAAAGGGTAATGTAGCTTTGACAACAGCAACTTGGTTATTGAAATTTTGAGTTCTTTGTTGAGGGGGGTTGAATTGAAGGAATCCTTTATTTTTTTTCTAAAAGGTTAGGAATTGTTTTGGTTTGCAGACTTCGATTTCTTGATTCAACTAGAATTTGACTTTGTATCTTGACTTCTAACCGAATTTTGATAATCACGGAGGGAAATCCACAAGTGCATGAAGGATGGGAATTTAATCATGTTGAGCTTGTCTTGGATCTTACTTTGCAATTTTTCTAGGAACATCTTTTGAAGGTGTGGGTCAAGGACCTTGACGTCAATTTGGGAATAAAGTGATTGATAGCATAGAGATAAAATCAGTTATCTTTTCTTCTTTTTGCTTGCATCTCATCGAATCAACCAAGGTCATATTGGGAGTCATATGCACTTTGAAATGGTTTACAAATACCTCAACAAGTTTATTGAATGAATGAATTGACTTGTTCGATAAAGAAGAGAACCATTCTAGGGCAATATCTTTCAAGGATCTAGGAAAAATCTTTGCCAAAAGTTTATCATCAAGGACAAAGTCACTACATAAGGAAATGTAGGCATTAACATGGTTAGAAGGATCTCCCTTCCCTACATATTTCTCAAATATAGGCACCTCTACACCTTGTGGCATCGGCGTTTGCAATATCTCCAAGGATAATGGACTTCTTTTGACATAATATGTGGGTGGGCCATTTTGATTTTGGTTTATTGTGGAAATTTTCTTTTGAAGGGATGAAATGGTTTGGAAAAGTTGCATTATGAGAGGGTCATTGCTTGTGTTATGGGATGGAAGTGAAAAAGGTGAATGGGTGTATGTGTTCGTAGGACAAGTGAATGGAATGCTTATATGTGGTAAGGTAGGAGATATAACTTGCGATGCCACATAGGAACTAGGGATGCTAGCAAGAATACCCAAAGAAGGAATCACATTACTAACTTGTTACATTGTTATTGTGACTTGAGGATTGGTGTAAGTAGGTATTGAGGGTATTGTTGTAGGAGGAGTAATTTGACTTCCTCCTTGGCTTGTAACATTGTTGGAAGATTGAAATCATTGAGAGGGGGGGTGAATCAGTGATTTATAAAAGCCACAATATTTTTCAAGTTTAGTGTTCACTTTTAAACCAAGAAAACAAATGAAAATTTGAGAAGCATATTTGACTTGTATATCAACTAAGTGTTTGAATAAGACATTGATATGGATAGACTTAAATGAACTATTTTTTCTTTCACCTAAATGAAAGTTCATGACATTAACAGGACAGCTTCAGTGTAAACATTTGTAGAAATGAAAAATAATCATTCAACAATGAACTAATAAGGACAAACATCACAATATAGCAATATTATCATAACAAAGCAATGACACTATAAGTCCATGAATTTGACAAGTGGAAAACCCTCTTGGGGTATAAAAACCACTCCAAAATTATGCCTTACTAGCTTAAATAAAACCACTGTTTACAATGCCTTACAGGAAGAATTTAGAGCACAAACTCTAGGAGCACCAACCCCTTGCAAATTTAGGAACACCCATTCCAAGGAGCACCAACCCCTTTTAATGAATAACAATTATAGTATCCTATTAGAACCCTAGAAGTGCATATTTTTCAACTCTAGAATTCCAATAGAAGACTATGTATATCCTCATTTAACACATTGAAGTATATTGTGCATCAACATCTTCCCTCAATACAATAATATAAAAATAATAATAAATGATTTTCAATGCAGTACTATTTTTGCACAATGTGATTGAAGCTTCATATTCCTCTCACAGATTCCCAAAAAAAATATCTGACAACCATCTTTTAAAGATACTACGAATGATAACTTCTGTATGCAGTTTGAGTAACTGAAAATCAACACAGGTTAGGGTTATAAGAAAAACCCTAAAGAGTTTTTCAACTAACTCTTTCAAGAATCATATGTTTTCATATAACTTTATCAAAATTCCAAGATTGGAAAATAACTGTTTTCTTTAACCGATCGCATTTAACCCTTCATTTGTTTTTAAAGAAATAACCAAGAGGTTGAATAAAAATAAACACCGAACCTTCATTGTTAATATCTTAACCAATATCATGATAAAGCCCGTAAAAATGTGTTAACTATAATACCTATTTAGGGAGGAATGAAAGAAAATAAAAACCAAAGAAACCGTTTCAAAACCTCCAAACTAAAGATCTCCATCTATGAGATTTGTCTCTTCACTTTCAACTTCCACTGTCAAGCAATTTATTAGAAATATGCAACTATAAACTCTCCACGATGGCGACTAGGGTTTCATATGCTACACAATGAAACAAAAATAACACTGCCCTATTTTTCTCCCAAGTCATTCGAATACTTTTCAAAAGAGTGTAATCATTTGGAATCTGAACATCACAAAAACATTTGAATCAGTTGTAAAAGATTAAATCATTAATTTATGATGGCTATCAATACTTGTGACTTCCAAGTGACTTTAAACAAAGTCAAAAACCTTTTAATCATAACACCCGATGTGTCACATGCTTAATGTGACTATAGAACCAAGATCCTAGTACCTACAAGAGACAACAAACAAATATATTAGAGGATTCAAATGCAAGCCAAGATCAAATTTCCCCATAAAATCCATAAGCAATGCTCAAAATAGGAATAAAAGCAAGAACACAATGAAAAAGCAAGGAGATAGATCAAATCCTATTAAAAACATGCAAACTCTTGATCTTATGGGGGAGTTGGTTGCAATTTGATGTGGAAATTGGCCCTTTCTCAACTCCTATGCAATCTTTTGTTGGTGATGATTGATCCAATTGGTGATTTCTTCAATTGAACTCCATCAACAAAACCTGCAATAACCTAGCTATGCCTTGATTAAATTGATGAAAATGCTAATGCTTGAAGATGAAAATGAGTATAGTAAGTTTGCTCAAATTGTGGATGATCAAATGAGGAGAGAAACCTCTTATTTATAGAAAGACAAGATGGAGAAATGCCCAAAATGAAGCAATGTGGGACTAACTTTCAACCAATGGCCAAATGCCACTTGTCTTGAGAAGTGAATGGGCCAAGGATGTGCACATTTTGATGAATGTGCCCATAAATGCAATTAGGTGGAATTTGAAAATAGTGAAATGACATATAAGAGGGAAAAAGAATGTATTAAATGCCACTTGGCTCAATGCAAAAGATTAATTTAATGCAAAAGAGGGTTACTTAATTTAATGAGGGATTAGATGATGTGAAAATTTTAACTTAGATTTATGGTTTGATTTAAATCAAAGATGAGAAGAATGTGATTTTAGAGTTAGTTAAATAAATATTTTGTTTTATTTAACTAAAAGGGATGATTGGTTAGATTAAACCAAATAAGGTTTTAATTTATTTAATTTATGAGATAGACTTTAGAAAATAATTAAATAAAATTGATTTATTTAATTAAATAAAGAGCTAGGGTTAATTAAATCAGATTGATTGATTTAATTAACGAGAGAGAATGACTTAATCAAAGAAAGGATTATTTAATTATGGGAGGAAAATTGATGAATTTAATCAAATAAGGCTATTCGATTAAATGGTTAGATCGAGGGATGATTAAGGATGAAATGGTGTTAGTAGTCGGGTCAAGCGTGTAATGTCAATCAGTACATTTTACATGTCTATATTTTTCCCTTCTTTGAAGTAGTGCACTTGTTACATTGGTTCAACAAATAAACTATCTCGATCCGAAGCCAAAAAATTTCCAATTTTAAAATTTGCCCCACTGCTACCTTGGCGACAGAAAACATGCCAATATACTGCCCCCTCAAGAGATCAGACAAAAATTCTAATTTTTGGGTGATCTTACGAAAAAAGAGGAAAAGGTGCCCGATGGGTCCAGAAAGGCTCCAAGAGGTCAAAAAATGAGATAAAATGCCAAAAATGGTACAAAACGGCCCTCAGATGGACAAAAACGAGATCAGGGGACGTAGACCCTTCCTAAACGGCTAAACGAGGTCAAAAAACCCTAATTTTTAGGCTTAAATAGGCCTTAAGGGGCCACTTACAATTCATTTTCACATTCAGCCTTTAGAATTCCTGCAACTTTGAGCTCTGACCTTTTGGAGAGATGGCACAACGACAGCTTCCCATGCACATTTCTGATAGGGTACAGACGCATCAAAGGCTTCCTGACACTGGACCACCAGTGAGTCAACTTGACCTGAGCCTGTTTTTCATTTTTCTTGCTCATTTAATGTGTTGGGAATCTTAGGTCTTTAGCAGCAGTCCCATATTGCACCACTAGAAATTTCAAATAGCGCCACTTTGCATTGAACTATGTCACCATCGTGAGTAGCGACGTTGTGGCACAGTTTGGAGTTTGGGGTTAAATTCCAAACTCAACCACTTTTGCAAGGTGCACCGCTATGATGTTCTTTAGAATTAGGGTTTTCACTTTAACTTAAATTCTTTTGCAAACTGTGACGCCGCGACTCAGTTTGGGGGTTTGAAGCCTCTAGCGACGGAATTTGGAGTTTGCAAATTGCACCGCCTTCACAGGTAGCAATGCTGAGGTTGGTTCAGGATGCTGAAAGGATCAGAATTTTGATGAATTTTAACATGGTGACTTTTTCTGATGCAAGAGGCGAGAGATATTTATTCACGCGAGCATAGGTCCTGAGAGCTTTTCAATATTTTGGACAAGCTGACCGAGCAACAACAGGAGTACCTAGGGCAGATTGGTCTCTGGTACATTGCCTATGCACCGCCTATTTGGACACACTTGGGAATGCTAATGACACTCACTGAGAGATGGCATAGTGAGACCTCTTCCTTCCACCTCCCAACAGTCGAGCCTACAGTCACACTAGAAGACATGTGGTGTATCCTCTGATTGTCTATTCATGGCCAGCATGTGATTTACGATACAGATGCTGGGAGGGATGTGTGTTACGATGTCATGGGCATCAATCAGATTGTAATTTGTGAGGTCCAGATCAAGCTTGAGTGCCATAGACCTGCTATTTTTTATTTCTAATTAGTTATTGCAGCCATTATTTTAGGTCTCATTGCACCAGAATGGCAGGGTCGTTATTTCAGTCCTAGATGGGGGCTCGCTTGGGAGCAGATGGTTTGGTGATGGAAATTTTTTCCTAGGGACTAGTTCTTCTAGCCTCGTTATACAGAGATTTACATGAGTTTTCCTACCTAGATGGTCGAGCACTTGGGGAGAGCGTTACACATCTACACGTCTAGGCTTGGGAGCATATTGTCATGCTTCATCCTTGAGTTGTTCAGGTTCCCATGGAGCCAGATGATCTGGTTGTCTGGGAGTACAGAGGGGGTGTTTCTTTTACCCATACAAGACAGCACAAAATTCCCCACTGGCAGAGAGTCCTAGATGACATGTGAGTGTTCACCTAGCAGCCATACCTTAGACAACCCACCTAGTTTGATGACATTTAGCAGTTGTTCTTTGCTCGCAAGGACTAACTGATGCAGGGGTGAGAGCATATGATTCTTGAGATGCACCTATTGGGTAGGGTATAGAGACAATTTGGAGAGGCGTATAATTGGCTTGACGATCAGTACATGGTTGTTTTCTTGAGGACGATGAGCCAGAGCTCCTGGGACCAGTATATACCTTCCCATGAGGTAGTTCAAAGTTTCATACAGCTAGTGGCTAGGGCATGGCCATATTACTAGGGATAGGTGGATCTAGGGACCATGTAGGTGTATCGAGACTGATTTTGGCCACTGCTTTGGCTTACAGTTCCAGGGATACCATCTACTCAACAGAGAGCCAGAGGTAGGGGAGCGGGACAGGGCTAGGGGGATGGAGATCAGGATCAGGGAGGCGGTGGGCCATCACCAACTCACTAGGTTCAAGATCATGGACCTCAGGATCACCCACCCCGAGACCCACAAGAGGAAGAGTAGAGACAGGATTCCCCTTGGCAGGACTAGGATCTGGGACATCAGGATAGGATCCTGACACCACCTAGAGATGGGGATCAGGATCAACCTCTCGTATAGCCACCCCTATAGCTAGATCCTAGAGATGGGAATATTTTGTAGTTATAGGCCCAGGTACAAGCATTGATAGCTGAGAGAGATCAGCTACGAGTAGAGCGAGATCAAGTGGTCCTAGAGAGACAGGCTATAGAGTTAAAGGCAATGGCTGAGATGGACCAATGGCAGCAGTTAGAGAGTATGGCCACATCTTTCTCCCAAAGCACAATATCACTTCAAGCATACAAGGAGGTCATCCAGGAGGCCGATTATTATAGATTGTATTATTATCAAGTCGTACCGCGGGAAGCTTGAGTGCCATATTTTTCACAGAGGACAAGGCATAGGCCCGCAGAGGATCACAGAGAGAGAGCAAGTAGTGAGGGCAGAAGCTAGTAGGGCTCGACCTACCTTTGATCGAGACAAGATTCTGTTTGCACCCCTTGGGCTAGTTTTTGATAGCCCCATGGGCCATTGTACTCAGTGGCATACACATGTACATTAATCCATTTTTTTGTACCATGACAGTGTATTATTCTGATGATATATGAGATGATGATTTTGATCCGATGTTATATACCATGTCCTATCTTATTTATGCATTATGGATGATCTTTATGTTTTATATTCTTATGGTATGAATACTTTCATATGTGATGTATGACTTTATGATGTATATGTGATGGTGTAATGGATGCTTATATATGAGATGTGATGATTATGCAATGTTATGATATGATAGATTCAAATGATGTTTATATTCATGTAATAAATGTGATGGATGCTTATGTGATATGAATTGTATGGGATGATTTATTTTATGCAAATTACTAACGCAATGATTTATGAGATGCTTAGAATAACCAATCTATATTATATGTGATAGATGCAATGCATATGGCATGATTTTGACATTTTCTATATGATATAATATGCATAATGCAATATCCTAACGGTTTTTTGGATGTAGGATGAATGCAATGATGATGATGACTTGTGATTAACTATCATGGTACCATGTTAGTGTGGAAAGCAAGAGATAGAAGAAAACAAGAGATTCCAACAAGACATGAGATGATGATAATGATGATGATGACTTGCTTGCCAAGGAGTTGGGATTTTCAAAGGGCCAATTACCTTATGTTTGATTACACACATAACTACAATGCATCAAGGTATAACGAACCAAGATGGTGTTGCACCTAGTGTGATGGACTTTGACTCAACAATCAGATAGGAGTATTCTTGTTCACACTCGGCATCCAGAACATTATTCAAAATCTAGTTTAGATATTTTGGACATCTCGAACCAGAACATAGAAAATCAAGCCTTCCTATGTGGTCAACAAGATACCCAAAATGTCCTCCCTACATCTAAACAAAGTACACATGACTAAGGTTATGTTACAAAAGTATCCCACAAGCTCAGTAAACAAAAGATAATGATTGTTGCCCCATTGCTATCTCTCTAAATCCTTCATTTGGACATCATCGAGAGGTCCTTGGAATGAGCACAATAAGATAAATCCAAAGAAAAAGGTAAAGTAAACAAACAAGTTGATGTTCCTCAAAACTGCTAGCCAAGACTAAACTACGGTGACACCTGATGTTGATGTCCATTGTAGGAAGGATTCATCCTAGGACATGATGATATCATATGATTGATTTGGGACTGATTGGATGATAGGCTATTGACACAAAAAGTTAACCAACTTATTTATGTACTGACCTAAACCTTAGACTTTGACATTTTTAGTTTTCACTTTTGAACTGCCAGACTTGTTTTTTACTGTTTCACCAAAGGTTGGGGATGACGATTGTTTTATTATGAGTGATGCTTATTTCGGGTGAAAGCGAGATGGGACAGATGAATTTTTTCAAATATTTGGATTTTTTGGAGTTTTTGGAGTTTTTGAAATGTTTTGAGGTTGTTTTTGGTATTTTTGAGATTTAACAAATGTTTTGATTTTTTATTTTCAAATGTTTTTGGGGTTTTTTGAGATTTTGACCAAGAGACTAACCTAAAGACTTATCTTAGGGGCCTCGGGGACTCATCAACAGATTAGCCTTGCCTACGTTATATACACAGAGAACACATAGTTCGACTAACATAGACTCGATTATTGATAAAAATAAATGGATTGACAATTTATTATGGTGGACTCCTAAAGGACTAACCTAAGTGTCTCAGGGGATGATCAAAGATCAACCTTGCCTATGTTCAAGGCTTAGAGACCCATTTTTCTACAAGACAACTCTGTATTTTATTTTTCTGAATGACTTTTTGACGTGTTTTTGGATTTTTGATATGTTTTGAATGTTTTTTTATTTTTGTGATTTTATGATGTTTTTTGGATTTTTTTATTTTTTGATGTTTTTGGATTTTTCAATTTTGTGATGTTTTTGAATTTTTTGATTTTAGGGACTTCAAGAATATACATGAATCCAATCTAAAGAGAACATGCCCCCAGCGTGATTCAATAAAATACTTCGATAAAGGTAGGACAGACTGACCTTGAGAATGGGCCAATTAGTACTAGGATGGATCATGACGAGAACACAAGAACAAGCTATGATGCAAATGTAGATGGGTGATGGATGAGGATATGGAATGCGATGGAAGATGGATGGGTATGTGCAAGATCATGATGGACCAAAAAGTGCTGATATGATGGTTTTTTGTAGGGTATATGGCTGGTGACTTTTTTTAACCCAAATTTGATGAAACAAAAAGGGTTTTTAAAGGAGATTCTCAGCTTTCCACCAATATAAATTATGTTTTACTTTGAATTTAATAAATAATTATTATTTATTTTCTATTTGAATTACAACTAAAGTCCTGATTGATAGGCTGATTGAAAAACATTTATAGCTTTAAAATGGTATCACATTTTTTGAATCTGAAATATGCGTCACATTTTATGCTTCACATACTATAGGATTAAAAAAAAAGAAATGAATTTCATGAAGTTTTGACTAGGTTAAGGTGGTTAGACATACGAGTTTTTTTATTTTTTTAAAGTTGTAATAAAAAATTCATAATTAATTATTTACTTGGAAAAAAAATACAAAAAATTATGCATCACATCGGGACATGAGTCCTCTACATATATCTAAAATCTTAGAAAAAAATATTATCATTTTATTGTGGTTAGGGTGGTCAGACAAATACATACTTCTTATTTTTTCCCTTAAATTTAAATACTACTGCATTGAAATTTCAAATTTTAACCAAATAGATTTTTTTTGCTTTTTAAATAAACTTAGTAGCTTAGAAAATACATTCAATTTGCTACAAATTCTATTCTTACATATTTTTGAAATAATATAGATAACTTATTCAAATTTTTACGTCAAGTTGCCTAACTCTGATTTTTCTAAATTTTTTGCCACTTAAGGGCCTGTTTTTTCCATGATGATCCTACACATACCCGGATGTGTAATGGATGATGCAAAGATCCTGGTGGATGGAAAGTGCTTATTTACACAAGGTACCTCTTTGCCAGGTTTTCACCAAGGTACTTGCCCAAAGTGCCACCAAAGTGGTTTTCACTAGAGCACGATTTTTCTCTTTATTGGTTTTGATCATTTTTTTCTTTTTTTGATTTTTTTGTTGTCACCAAGATGCCTGTTTTCCAGGTTTTCATCAAGGTAACCATTTTTTCAGGACATTTTCTAATTTTTTGATTTTTTGGTTCTATACCCTAAACAATTTAAGCATAAACTTTTTGAGATGGGAGTTGTTCATGGGCTCCTACAGAGGCTCGCCTTCCAGTCTCGATAACTGATATGCCCCTGACTTGTAATTTGATGTGATGACAAATAGTCCTAACCAGTTAGGTTCAAATTTTCTTTTGTTGTTTATATTAGGGACGTGTTAGCTCTCAAAAATGCAGGAAAGATGCCTCAAGAGGCTGCCAATCTCTTGATACGCTTTAGGGTAACAGACAAGGTCAAGAGAACTCAACCTTCTACTCTTCAGGTACTGCTAAACCTAGGCGGGTGTACCTATTTGAACTGAGCAGACTTAGCTTATAATTATCTTTCTTGCACAATGATTTGTCCATAATGGCAAATGGAAGTGAACAAATGAAACCGAACTTGATAGCAATAGCAAAAGCAATCTCCTAATCTAAATCCTAAAATGTTCAATTAACAGATGTAAAGAAACTGAATGAATTCAAAATGATGAAGTGCAGAGACCAGTGCCTTATTGGGTATAAAAAGTCCAATGAAACAGAAATGGGCAACTTATTCTGGCAGAAACTCAAATTGCTGGCATATATTTCTTTTATAACTTGTACAAACATGCAAGATTATGACTACTAAGCTCTACTCTAGTAATCCAGATGAATCTTCCTGATTACTATGATCAACCAAAAGGATTTAATCTCTTCTTAAGAGAACCAATTAATTAACCACACAGATACAGCAAATGTACACTGATAAATTGAAAGTAAACTTGTTACATCAATTTAAACAACCAGAAAGAATTGATCATGGAGACAGCTTAGCAATACTTTTCAATAAACTCAACAGACAATTGACACCAGAAATAAACTACCACACTAGCTGAACTTCATTGAAATCGCCATTTGAAAACATGCAACATAGTCTCTGGAATGAGACTTTACTCTACTGTATCCATCCTCTACCTACTGTATCTAATCTAAAAATATGATTCTTTAATTACAACTGGGAGTGCATATTCATACACCAGCATCTGAACAGACACATTGTTTCAAAACTCCATGTCGGCCAAAATCCATATCAACCAACTGTTATAATCAGGAAAATCCCCATGTCAGCCTACAACCGTATTTAGCAATTCTTATGTCGGCCACAGCATTAGAGTCTTTGTTAATCATCATTGGACAGTCGCCAAGACATCTCTGTAAGTATACCGAAGGAAACAATATCGCTATCAGTCACCCTGCGCTCTCTCTGCTTCGCTCTGACTCTATGATGTCGGTGAGACATCTCATAGAGTAGAAAATGTTATATCGATATGTATTTCTTAGTACTTTCCATTCGCTGAGACACAAGGATATCTTCTCACTGATGAATTCTTTTGTTTCGTTCCTTGTCGCCATAACCTTCAGATATCGAAGAGACCTCATGTAGTGCATATTATGTCTTACCGAAAACCCCTTTATCTCTTGCATGTCGCTGTGACCAAAACACACTCTCACCGAGATGCACTTTTCCTCACCTTTGCCAAGACAAATCATAGTCGGGGAGACGCTATATAGATTATCCTTTGTTTCACCAAAAGCCCCGAGTTAACTTTAGATCGCCAAGAGAATGCCAATCTCACACCGACAGAGACCTTGTGCCCTTTCTATCAGTGAGACCCAATGAAGTCACTATGATGTTTCACCGAAGCTTGTAACTCATACTGAAAATTCAATCCTTCCACCGTCAGTTAGCAAGACAAGAAGACTTCTCCAACATCATATGTTGAATACTATGACTCTAGCCAAAAGAGATCCGCATGAGAAAATCAATAAGACATATCAAGTTTGTTATAACACTACACCGATGCAAAGACTCAACCGATAGGCATTTTCTTTCACTGGTCGGTAGGATAAAACAATCTCATTGTGACATTACATCGACGCCCAAACTCTTGCCGATATATGTATCCTCGTGTCACTGAAACCACGTGAAATTCATGCCAATAATAGCGAGAAGATGAAATCCGATTGCCATGATATCAAAAATGTCTTGCAGATAGGCAACACAGACGTTTACAAGCAGAAAAATGGATCAGGGAGACCTAGAAATTGTCATGCCCATACAGACTAGAATGTGAAAAATGCATTATCTGATGGATTCAATGACACAAATATGGACAAAATGTGAGCAGAATAATATGAAAACAAGCCAATTTTTTTATGATGAGGACTATATGGAAACTTAGGGTTATGAAAAACATGTGAAAATATTCAAAAATTTACAGTTCCAACAGTGGCTTTGTCTGGGGATGAATGATAGTAAGATCATTGCAAGGATCCAGATCTTTGGGTGAGCAGACCAGACACAAAATGGGCAAGATGGAAATGGAAAAATAGCAAATGGAATGAATGCAAAATGACTGCAAAATTGAGGTGAACCAAAACCCTAAACTACTGTGCATGGAAAAGAATTTTAGAGAGGATAAGCAAGAGTTGTCCATGCACTGGCAACCTTTAATCTTATGTGTTTTAACTTCATCTGTTATGAGCTGTTACAATATGAAACTCAAACCATACTTTCCCCTATCAAATACTAGGTTTTGTCTTGAGTTCATCACATTCTTCTTGAAGACATTCATGCAATCTTTCCTGTCACTATTATTGCAAGTTTTTAGAAAATCATCATGCTCAGCTTGGCCCAAATTCCCTACATCATTCTGCAATTTATATTCTTCATCATCAGAGAAATCTCTGTTATCTCCAACATACAAAATATACACATATTCAATGCAAATTCCTCATTATCCTTCTCATTGTTGTGTACTATAAAACACTCACTCAGCTGTATTGAAAATTTATCATCAAAGTGCTTCTCTTGAGAAACAAAAGGTTCTGTTGTCTCAACAATGTCTGAAACACACAAATCTAAAACCTTTTGCACCTCTTCCAAATCGTCATTTGGAGATAATAATAGATTATAACTCACATCTCCAGTATCTTGCATATATGAACCAATCAAAGCTGGAATTGTATCATCCTTGGCATGTAAATAAACATCTTCTCCATATGAGCTAGGAATTTCAAAATCACATACCTCATCATGAATGGACATAGACCTTTGATCACTACCAAAAGTTTCAGCATTATTCCAAGAAATGCACTGGGACTCATCAAAATCTTTACACAAAGATCCTTCACTATCAAAACAAATGTAAGTTGGACACAAATCTTCAAGATCACCTTCATGTGCACATCGCTAGTATTTAGGAATTAACAAATCTAAAATATGTCCACTACTGAGTGAACAAGTCTCAACATTTTCATCACTACAGTTGTACTTTTCATTTTTATCATCATCAAAGAGAAGTCCAAGATCATCAAAGAGTGAGAAATCAGAAACATTACCAGCATAGTCATCTATTCCATCATTTTTCTTGTCTAAAATTATCTCCTCTTTTTCATAAAGTGGATTCGGAAATACCTAAAGTTCATTCATGGGCATACCTCCGCAAAATATCATCTGATCTTCTTTTAAAACTTTATCATACAATGGGTTTGAAAAAGTTTGAAAACTATTATCAAATGTATAAACCTCTTTTTCATCAACTATATCTTCATAATAGGTAGAATAATCCCTTGATTGCAGATCAAAATCCTCTGGTTCATCATCAGAATCTGAATATTCACCGGATCCCTCACAACATACACTGCTTTCCCTATAACAATCTGTTATGCAAGAGAAATCTCTTGCATCATCATCCTCTTCATTCAAACTATCACAGGAAACATCTTGACTTGCACATGTCTCATCTTCTACCGGTTGCATCATCTGATCAATTTCTTTGTACTCATCAGAAATATAACTATTGGATTCAACATTGATAGTGTTCTCATACTTTCTGGTATTGGCATGGTATGATGGTTTAAAGGTGGTATTGTTGTTCTTGCCACCAAGGTTCAAACCCCGATGGGGTGGTATTGTTGAATGGTTGTATTCCGATTCATAGCCCCAGTTCAAAAGCGTTTACCCTTGAATAAAGATAATGTTCTCATACCTTATTCCCTGGGACAATGCCTAGATCAGGTTAAAAGAGGAGCCTTCTACCTTAGTCCCTTTCATCTGCTCCAATGTTTCTCCATTGATTTCTTCCTTCTGATCAATCTCTTGCATCTCTTTGTGTAATTCTTCAACTTCCTACTTTTGGACAGGCTTTTGTTCACCTTTATCAGGCTGTCTCTTTTCTGGCTTTTTCACAATTCCTTGTGTCTCCTTCTAATCTTTCATAAAAATTCTTAAGGATGCCTTCCTTCTCATTTATTGTCCTATTTATCAGCCAATGTTTACTCTTTGCTTCCTCAACTACAGGAATAGTTAGTCTCTCTATCTCTTCTTTAGTAAGTCTCTTCATACTATATTGAGTAGGCACCACAACAGAATGTGGCACTGTATAATCTTCTTCAGAGTTAGAAAGGACCTACTGTTCAGGCATATGAACATTGTATTTCTGATTTGAAACATCATGCTGATAACCTTCATCCTTTGGAGATGAGTACCTCTCCACAAGATGGTGAAAGGTATTTGAATTCAAATATACTATGTGATCTTCTCTACTATTTCCCATCAAAATTCCCTCCTCTTGCATTCTTTGGGCTACAACACAATGATGTGGGGAATGTGGCTCATCACAAAATTCATAGAAGTAATTGTTACTTACCATATAGGTTCCCTTCTTGCTCAATGGATCAGGAGCTTCTTTCTTTCCAGGCCTAGCTGTTATAGGTTTCTCATCCTTCCAGTCTGTATTATAAGGCATGTCATGCAACCTCAGCCTTTCATTTATGTAAGTATTCTCATGTCGGTACTGATAATTGTTGCTTTGCTGACGAACCTTAGGATTGTCTCTTTTATCCATTATCCCTGCAGCCCTCCTATTGTTTTCAATTGTCTGTGCCATCTTTTGAGCCTCAGCTAAGTCTCTTGGGAATATATTTCTTAGCTCATACCCCATTTTAGGATCAAATTCATTCAAATAAACACTCAATTCAACAAAGTCTAGAAACTTTGATCCATGAGGTATCTTATTCTGCAATTTATTGAATCTTTGATTAAAATCATAAATTGTGTCATTCTGATCTTTCTGAATCTGTATTAATTAATGAAGAGCAACATCTAGTGCACTTGGATTCCCATATTGCTCGAGGAATTGATCCTAAAATCCTTGGAGAGAATCAATAGAGACTACTGGTAGGCTGTTGAACCAATCCCTAGCGTCTTCAATAAGTGATATCATTAATAGCCTCATGTGTAAATCTTCATACGGCACACCCAAATCTTGGATGAAAGCATTGAAACTTCTTAAATGCTCTTTAACAGTAATTGCATTACTCCCTGTAAACTTTGGAACAATACCTCTCCAGCCACCATCCATTGGATAAGGGGATAACTGAATCCCTACCAAATCAAATTGTCTGATCATTGTTGCATATTGATGGAGGGGATGCTAGGTGCATACTAATGTTGGTACTGTGGCATATACTACTGACCATGAGGTAGTTGTAGTGATTATGTATTCTATTGTGCATGATATGCACTGCCTCCATTGTGAAAATCTCCAATTGTACTACCAGGCATTTGAGGAGTCCAATGCATGCCTACATTTGTGTACTCATTCATTCCATATACAAATTCCATTCTTCATTAAACATTTTTCAGAGTCACCACCTAATTTTCCAAAAGTAGGAAAAATGATTCTTTTCTGATCTTCTCCCTAGCAGAATCACTCTTTCTAAAACTTCTCAAATCACAACTATTTCGTCAATGACTCTATGTGATGGTCTTCAACCAAATTTTCTGATGCAATCCCCAGCAGATTCGCCAATTTGTTAGCTCTCAAAAACACAGGCAAGATGCCTCAAGAGGTTGCCAATCTCTTGATATACTTCAAGGTAACAGACAAGGTCAAGAGAACTCAACCCTCTACTCTTCAGGTGTTGCTAAACCTAGGCGGGTGTACCTATTTGAACTGAGCAGACTTAGCTTATAATTATCTTTCTTGCACAATGATTTGTCCAAATTGGCAGATGGAAGTGAAAAAATGAAACCAAACTTGATAGCAATAGCAATAGCAATCTTCTGATCTAAATCCTAAAATTTTCAATTAACAATTGTAAAGAAATTGACTAAATTCAAAATGATGAAGTGTAGAGACCAGTGCCTTATTGGGTATGCAGAGTCCAATGAAACAGAAATGGGCAACTTATTCTGGCAGAAACTCAAATTGCTGGCATATATTTCTTTTGTAACTTGTACAAACATGCAAGATTATGACTACTAAGCTCTACTTTAGTAATCCAGATGAATCTTCCCGATTACTGTGATCAACCAAAAGGATTTAATCTCTTCTTGAGAGAGCCAGTTAATTAACCACATAGATACAACAAATCTGCATGAATAAACTGAAAGTAAACTTGTTACATCAATTTAAACAACCAGAAATAATCGATCATGGAGACAACTTAGCAATTCTTTTCAATAAACTCAATAGACAATTGACACCAGAAATAAACTACCATACCAACTGAACTTCATTGAAATCACCATTTGAAAACATGCAACATAGTCTCTAGAATGAGGACTTTACTCTACTATAGCCATACTCTACCTACTGTATCTAATCTAAAAATCTAATTCTTTAATTACAATCAGGAGTGCATATTTATACACCAGCATCTGAACAGACACATCGTTTTGAAACTCCATGTCGGCCAAAATCCATATCGACCAACCATTATAATTAGGCAAACCCCCATGTCAGCCTGCAACTGTATTTAGCAATTCTTATGTCGACCCTAGGGTTAGAGTATTTTTTAATCATCACTGGACAGTTGCCAAGACATCTTTCTAAGTATGCCGAAGGCATCAATACCGTTATCATTCACCCCACACTCTCTATGCTTCGCAATGACTCTGTGATGTCGGTGAGACATCTTACAAAGTAGAAAATGTTATATCAATATGCATTTCTTAGTGCTTTCCATTTGCTGAGACACAAGGATATCTTCTCACCGATGAATTCTTTTGTTTCGTTCCTTGTCAGCATAACCTTCAGATATCTGAGAGACCTCCCGTAGTGCATATTATGTCTTACCAAAAATCCCTTTATGTCTTGCATGTCGCTGTGACCAAAACACACTCACTCCGAGATGCACTTTCCCTCGCCTTCGCCAAGACAAATCATAGTTGGGGAGACGCTATATAGATTATCCTTTGTTTCACTGAAAGCCCCGAGTTAACTTTAGATCACCAAGAGAATGCCAATCTCACACCGACAGAGACATTGTGCCCTTTCTATCGATGAGACCGAACGAAGTCACTATGATGTTTCACTGAAGCCAGTAACTCATACCAAAAATTCAATCCTTCCACCGTCAGTCGGCAAGACAAGAATACTTCGCCAAGATACTATGTCGAATACTATGACTCTGAGGGAAAGAGATCCGCATGAGAAAATCGGTAAGACATATCAAGTTTGTTATAACATTACACCAATGCAAAGACTCACACCGATAGGCATTTTCTTTAACCGGTCGGTAGGATAAAACAATATCGCTGTGACATTACATCGACGCCCAAACTCTTGCCGATATATGTATCCTCCTGTCACAGAAACCACATGAATGTTTGTTGTTAACTGCCAGAATATAAAATCTGATAGCCATGATATCAAAAAAGTCTTGCTGATAGGCAACACAGACATTTACAAGCAGAAAAATGGACCGGGGAGACCCAGAAATTGTCACGCCAATACAGACCAGAATGTGAAAAATGCATGATCCAATGGATTCAATGAGACAAAAATGGAAAAAATGTGAGCAGAATGATATGAAAACAAGCCCATGTTTTTATGATGAGCACTATATGGAAACTTAGGGTTATGGAAAACATGTGAAAATATTCAAAAATTTACAGTTCCAACAGTGGCTCCGTCTGGGGATGAATGATAGTAAGAACATTGCAAGGATCCAGATCTTTGGGTGAGCAGACCAAACACAAAATGAGAAAGATGGAAATGGACAAATAGCAGATGGAATGAATGCAAAATAACTGCAAAATGGAGGTGAAACAAAACCCTAAACTATTGTGCATGGAAAAGAATTTTAGAGAGGATAAGCAAGAGTTGTCCATGCACTGGCAACCTTTAATCCTCTGTGTTTTAACTTCATCTGTTCTGAGCTGTTACAATCTGAAACTCAAACCATACTTTCCCCTATCAAATACCTAGTTTTGTCTTGAGTTCATCACATTCTTCTTGAAGACATTCATGCAATATTTCCTGTCACTATTATTGCAAGTTTTTAGAAAATCATTATGCTCAGCTTGGCCCAAATTCCCTACATCATTCTGCAATTTAAATTCTTCATCATCAAAAAAATCTCTGTTATCTCCAACATACAAAATATACACATATTCAATGCAAAATTCCTCATTATCCTTCTCACTGTTGTGTACTATAAAACACTCACTCAGCTGTATTGAAAATTTATCATCAAAGTGCTTCTCTTGAGAAACAAAAGGTTCTGTGATATCAACACTGTCTTAAACACACAAATTTGAGAACTTTTGCACCTCTTCCAAATCATCATTTGGAGATAATAATATATTATAACTCACATCTCCAGTATCTTGCATATATGAACCAATCAAAGTTGGAATTCTATCATCCTTGGCATGTAAATAAACATCTTCTCCATATGAGCTAGGAATTTCAAAATCACATTCCTCATCCTGAATGGACACAGACCTTTGATCAACACCAAAATTTTCACAATTATTCCAAGAAATGCACTGGGATTCATAAAAATCCTTACACAAAGATCCTTCACTGTCAAAACAAATGTAAGCTGGACACAAATCTTCAAGATCACCTTCATGTGCACATCCCTGGTATTTAGGAATTAACAAATCTAAAATTTGTCCACTACTGAGCGAACAAGTCTCAACATTTTCATCACTATAGTTGTACTTTTCTTTTTTATCATCATGAAAGAGAAGTCCAAGATCATCAGAGAGTGAGAAATCAGAAACATTACCATCTCAGTCATTTATTCCATCATTTTTCTTGTCTGAAATTATCTCCTCTTTTTCATAAAGTGGATTCGAAAATACCTAAAGTTCATTCATGGGCACACCTTCGCAAAATATCTTCTGATCTTCTTTTAAAACTTCATCATACAATGGGTTTGAAAAAGTTCGGAAACTATTATCAAATGTACAAACGTCTTTTTCATCAACTGTATCTTCATAATAGTTAGAAGAATCCCTTGATTGCAGATCAAAATCCTCTTGTTCATCATCAAAATCTGAATATTCATTGGATGCCTCACAACATACACTGCTTTCCCTGTCACAATCTGTTATGCAAGAGAAATCTCTTGCATCATCCTCCTCCTCATGCAAACTATCACAGGAATCATCTTTGAATTGTACATGTCTCATCTTCTACCGATTGCATCATCTGATCAATTTCTTTGTACTCATCAGAAATATAACTATTGGATTCAACATTCATAGTGTTCTCATACCTTATTCCCTAGGACAATGCCTTGATGAGGTTAAAAGAGGAGCCTTCTGCTTTATTCCCTTTCTTCTGCTCCAATGTTTCTCCTTTGTTTTCTTCCTTCTAGTCAATCTCTTGCATCTCTTTGTGTAATTCTTCATCTTCCTGCTTTTGGACAGGATTTTGTTCACCTTTATCAGGCTGTCTCTTTTCTGGCTTTTTCCCAATTCATTGTGCCTCCTTCTGATCTTTCAAAAAAATTCCTGAGGACGCCTTCCTTCTCATTTATTATCCTATTTCTCAGCCAGTGTTTACTCTTTGCTTCCTCAACTGGAGCAACAGTTAGTCTCTCTATCTCTTCTTTAGTAAATCTCTTCATACTATATTGAGTAGGCACCACAAAAGAATGTGGCACTGTATAATCTTTTTCAGAGTAAGAAAGAACCTATTGTTCAGGCATATGAACATTGTATTTCTGATTTGAAACATCATGCTGATATCCTTCATCCTCTGGAGATGAGTACCTCTCCACAACAAGGTGAAAGGTATTTGGAGTCAAATATATTGTGTGATCTTCTCTATTGTTTCCAATCAACATTCCCTCCTCTTGCATTCTTTGGGCTACAACACAATGATGTGGGGAATGTGGCTCATCACAAAATTCACAGAAGTAATTGTTACTTACCATATAGGTTCCCTTCTTGCTTAATGGATCAGTAGCTTCTTTTTTTCCAGGCCTAGCTATTATAGGTTTCTCATCCTTCCAGTCTATATTATAAGGCATGTCATGCAACCTCGGCCTTTCATTTATATAAGTATTCTCCTGTCGGTACTGATAATTGTTACTTTGCTAACAAACCTTAGGATTGTCTCTTTTATCCATTATCCCTGCAACCCTCCTATTGTTTTCAATTGTCTGTGCCATCTTCTGAGCCTCAGCTAAGTCTCTTGGGAATCTATTTCTCAGCTCATATCTCGTTTTAGTATCAAATGCATTCAAATAAACACTCAATGCAACAGAGTCTGGAAACTTTGATCCATGAGGTATCTTATTCTGCAATTTATTCAATCTCTGATTAAAATCATAATTTGTGTCATTTTGATCTTTTTGAATCCATATTAATTCATGAAGAGTAGCATCTGGTGCAATTGGATTCCCATATTGCTAGAGGAATTGATCCTGAAATCCTTCGAGAGAATCAATAGAGACTGCTGGTAGGCTGTTGAACCAATCCCTAGCATCTTCAATAAGTGATATCATTAATAGCCTCATGTGTAAATCTTCATATGGAACACCCAAATCTTGGATGAAAGAATTGAAACTTCTAAAATGCTCTTTAGCAGTAATTGCATTACTCCCTGTAAACTTTGGAACAATACCTCTCCAGCCACCATCCATTGGATAAGGGGATAACTGAATCCCTACCAAATCAAACTGTCTAATCATTGTTGCATATTGATGGGGGGGATGCTAGGTGGGTACTAATGCTGGTATTGTGGCATATACTACTGACCATGAGGTAGCTGTAGTGATTATGTATTCTGTTGTGCCGAAGGAAACAATATTGCTATCAATCACCCCACGCTCTCTCTGCTTCACTCTAACTATGTGATGTCAATGAGACATCTCACAGAGTAGAAAATGTTATATCGATATGTATTTCTTAGTGCTTTCCATTCTTTGAGACACAATGATATCTTCTCACCGATGAATTCTTTTGTTTCATTCCTTGTCGCCATAACCTTCAAATATAGGAGAGACCTCACATAGTGCATATTATGTTTTACCGAAACCCCCTTTATCTCTTGCATGTCACTGTGACCAAAACACACTCTCGCCGAGATGCACTTTAGCTCGCCTTCGCCAAGACAAATCATAGTCGAGGAGACACTATATAGATTATCCTTTGTGTCACCGAAATCCCCGAGTTAACTTTAGATCGCCAAGAGAATGCCAATCTCACACCGACAAATACCTTGTGCACTTTCTATCAGTGAGACCCAATGAAGTCGCTATGACATTTCATGGAAGCTAGTAACTCATACCGAAAATTCAATCCTTCCACCGTCGGTCGGCAAGACAAGAAGATTTCGCCAAGATACTATGCCGAATACTATGACTCTAGCCGAAAGAGATCCGCATGAGAAAATCGGTAAGACATATCAAGTTTGTTATAAAATTACATTGACGCAAAGACTCACACCGATAGGCATTTTCTTTCACCGGTCGGTAGGTTAAAACAATATCACTGTGACATTACATCGACGCCCAAACTCTTGCTGATATATGTATCCTCCTATCACCGAAACCACCTGAAAGTCATGTTGATAACCAACAGAAGATGAAATATGATAGCCATGATATCAAAAAGGTCTTTCCGATAGGAAACATAGTCATTTACAAGCAGAAAAATGGATCGGGGAGACCCAGATATTGTCACGTCGATACAGACTAGAATGTGAAAAATGCATCATCCGATGGATTCAATGAGACAAATATGGACAAAATGTGAGCAGAATGATATGAAAACAAGCCCATTTGTTTATGATGAGGACTATATGGAAACTTAGGGTTATGGAAAACATGTGAAAATATTCAAAATTTTATAGTTCCAAAAGTGGCTCCGTCTGGGGATAAATGATAGTAAGATCATTCCAAGGATCCAGATCATTGGGTGAGCAAACTAGACACAAAATGAGCAAGATGGAAATGAACAAATAGCAGATGGAATGAATGCAAAATGACTGCAAAATGGAGGTGAAACAAAACCCTAAACTACTGTGCATGGAAAAGAATTTTAGAGAGGATAAGCAAGAGTTGTCCATGCACTCACAACATTTAATCCTCTATGTTTTAACTTCATTTGTTCTGAGTTGTTACAATCTAAAACTCAAACCATACTTTCCCCTGTCAAATACCTTGTTTTGTATTGAGTTCATCACATTCTTCTTGAAGAAATTCATGCAATCTTTCTTGTCACTGTTATTGCAAGCTTTTAGAAAATCATCATGCTTAGCTTGGCCCAAATTCCCTACATCATTCTGCAATTTAAATTCTTCATCATCAGAAAAATCTCTGTTATCTCCAACATACAAAATATACACATATTCAATGCAAAATTCCTCATTATCCTTCTCACTGTTGTGTACTATAAAACGATCACTCAGCTGTATTGAAAATTTATCATCAAAGTGCTTCTCTTGAGAAACAAAAGGTTTTGTTATATCAACACTGTCTGAAACACACAAATCTGAAACCTTTTGCACCTCTTCCAAATCATCATTTGGAGATAATAATAGATTATAACTCACATCTCCAGTATCTTGCATATATGAACCAATCAAAGCTGGAATGTAAATAAACATCTTCTCCATATGAGCTAGGAATTTCAAAATCACATACCTCATCCTGAATTGACACAGACCTTTGATCAACACCAAAAGTTTCACCATTATTCCAAGAAATGCACTGGGAGTCATAAAAATCTTTACACAAAGATCCTTCACTGTTGCTTTGTTCACAAACCTTAGGATTGTCTCTTTTATCCATTGTCTCTTTTATACTGTGTGATCTTCTCCACTATCCATTATCCCTGCAGCCCTCCTATTGTTTTCAATTGTCTATGCCATCTTCTGAGCCTCAACTAAGTCGCTTGGGAATATATTTGTCAACTCATACCCCATTTTAAGATAAAATGCATCCAAATAAACACTCAATGCAACAGAGTCTGGCAACTTTGATCCATGAGGTATCTTATTCTGTAATTTATTGAATCTCTGATTAAAATCGTAAATTGTGTCATTCTGATCTTTCTGAATCCATATTAATTCATGAAGAGTAGCGTCTGGTGCACTTGGATTCCCATATTGCTCGAGGAATTGATCCTGAAATCCTTGGAGAGAATCAATAGAGACTGCTGGTAGGCTGTTGAACCAATCCCTAGCATCTTCAATAAGTGATATCATTAATAGCCTCATGTGTAAATCTTCATATGGCACACCTAAATCTTGGATGAAAGCATTGAAACTTCTTAAATTCTCTACAGCAGTAATTGCATTACTCCCTGTAAACTTTGGAACAATACCTCTCCAGCCAGCATTGTAACTGAATCCCTGCCAAATCAAACTATCTGATCATTATTGCATATTGATGGGGGGGATGCTAGGTGGGTATTGATGCTGGTACTGTGGCATATACTGCTGACCATGAGGTCGTTGTAGTATGTATTATTTTGTGCATGATATGCATTGCCTCTATTGTGAAAATTTCCAATTGTACTACCAGGCATTTGAGGAGTCCAATGCTTGACTGCATTTGTGTACTCATTCATTCCATATACAAATTCCATTCTTCATTAAACCTTTTTCATAGTCGCCACCTACTTTTCCAAAAGTAGGAAAAATGATTCTTTTCTGATCTTCTCCCCAGCAGAATCACTCTTTCTAAAACTTCTCAAATCACAACTGTTTCGTCAATGACTCTATGTGATGGTCTTCAACCGAATTTTCTGATGTAATCCCCAGCAGATTTTCCAATTTGTTAGCTCTCAAAAACACAGGCAAGATGCCTCAAGAGGTTGTTAATCTCTTGATACGCTTCAGGGTAACAGACAACGTCAAGAGAACTCAACCTTCTACTCTTCAGGTTCTACTAAACCTAGGCAGGTGTACCTATTTGAACTGAGCAGACTTAGCTTATAATTATCTTTCTTGCACAATGATTTGTCCACAATGGCAAATGGAATTGAACAAATGAAATCGAACTTGATAGCAATAGCAAAAGCAATCTTCTGATCTAAATCCTAAAATGTTCAATTAACAAATGTAAAGAAACTGAATGAATTCAAAATGATGAAGTGCAGAGACCATTGCCTTATTGGGTATGCGGAGTCCAATGAAACAGAAATGGGCAACTTATTCTGGCAGAAACTCAAATTGCTGGCATATATTTCTTTTGTAACTTGTACAAACATGCAAGATTATGACTACTAAGCTCTACTTTAGTAATCTAAATGAATCTTCCTGATTACTGTGATCAACCAAAAGGATTTAATCTCTTCTTGAGAGAAACAGTTAATTAACCACACAGATACAGGAAATGTGCACTGATAAACTGAAAGTAAACTTGTTACATCAATTTAAACAACCAAAAATAATCGATCATGGAGACAGCTTAGCAATACTTTTCAATAAACTCAATAGACAATTGACACCAGAAATAGACTGCCACACCAGCTGAACTTCATTGAAATCGCCATTTGAAAACATGCAACAGAGTCTCTGGAATGAGTACTTTACTCTACTGTATCCATCCTCTACCTACTGTATCTAATCTAAAAATCTGATTCTTTAATTACAATTGGGAGTGCATATTTATACACCAGCATCTGAACAGACACATCGTTTCGAAACTCCATGTTGGCCAAAATCCATATTGACCAACCATTCTAATCAGGAAAATCCCCATGTCAGCCTGCAACTGTAATTAGCAATTCTTATGTCAGCCACAACGTTATAGTCTTTTTTAATCACCACTGGATACTCGCCAAGACATCTCTGTAAGTCTATCGAAGGCAACAATATCGCTATTAGTCGCCCCGCACTCTCTCTACTTTTCTCTGACTCTGTGATGTTGATGAGACATCTCATAGAGTAGAAAATGTTATATCGATATGTATTTCTTAGTACTTTCCATTCGCTAAGACACAAGGATATCTTCTCACCGATGAATTCTTTTGTTTCGTTCCTTGTCGCCATAACCTTCAGATATTGGAGAGACCTCACGTATTGCATATTATGTCTTACTGAAAACCCCTTTATCTCTTGCATGTCACTATGACCAAAACACACTCTCACCGAGATGCACTTTCCCTCTCCTTCGCCAAGACAAATCATAGTCTGGGAGATGCTATATAGATTATCCTTTGTTTCACCGAAAGCCCTGAGGTAACTTTAGATCACCAAGAGAATGCCAATCTCACACTAACAGAGATCTTGTGCCCTTTCTATCGGTGAGACCCAACAAAGTCGCTATGACGTTTCATCGAAGCCAGTAACTCATACCAAAAATTCAATCCTTCCACCGTTAGTCGGAAAGACAAGAAGACTTCGCCAAGATACTATGTCGAATACTATGACTCTGGCCGAAAGAGATCCGCATGAGAAAATCAGTAAGACATATCAAGTTTGTTATAACATTACACCAATGCAAAGACTCACACCGATAGGAATTTTCTTTCACCGGTCGGTAGGATAAAACAATCTTGTTGTGACATTACATCAACGCCCAAACTCTTGCCGATATATGTATCCTCCTGTCGTCGAAACCATGTGAAAGTCATGTCAATAATCACTAGAAGATGAAATACAATCGCCATGATATAGAAAACGTCTTGCCGATAGGCAACACAGATGTTTACAAGCAGAAAAACGAATCAGGGAGACCCAGAAATTGTCACGCCGATACAGACCAGAATGTGAAAAATGCATGATCTGATGGATTCAATGAGACAAATATGGACAAAATGTGAGCAGAATGATATGAAAAAAATCCCATGCATTTATGATGAGGACTATATGGAAACTTAGGGTTATGGAAAACATGTGAAAATATTCAAAAATTTATAGTTCCAATAGGAAGTTCTTCTGATTCTCTTTTAGCACCAGTTCTTTGACTTGGAAAGTCCTACTTCTGATCTTCTCTTTATAGCTCCTCTTGAGTCAGTTCTAATAGACCTGCAAATGGTTCAATGCTTCTATACGTCACTCATCTAGCAGCTCCAGCTCATTCAGTTTTGAAACTTGGTATTCTTCATCTATGATGAGGTTTTGCAGTGATATTCTTAGTGACCGAAGCTCGATCTCAATGGGTAATACAACCTCTGATCCGTAGACCAGGGAAAAAGGAGTGGCACCTGTTGGTGTGTGGATGTTGGTTCGATAGGCCCATTTGGCAGGATTTAGCTGTAGATGTCAGTCATGACCTACATCATTGGTTGCCTTTTTGAGGATTTTTCGAATGGCTTTATTGGTAGGTTCTGCTTGGCCTTTTCCTTGGGGATAATACGGAGTGGAAAAGCGATGTTGGATTTTGATTTTTTTCACATAGATCATGAACATCTTGAATCTTGAAAGGTGTCCCATTATCTTAGATAATAGCTTGGGGAACATCGTATTGGCATATTAAGTAGTTTAGTATGAACTTTGATATCTGCTTTCTAGTGATGTATGTCATGGGGATGGCTTCCACCCACTTGGTAAAGTACTCAGTGGCAGTTATGATGAACTTGTGTCTATTAGATTAGGTGGGGGTTATCTTTCCAATGAGATCAAATCCCCACTACGAAAAGGGCCATGGTGTGATGATGGGATGAAGTTCTTGAGCTAGAGCATGGATGAGGTCCCCATGCTGCTGACTTGTAGGCACATTTTGACGTAGGCATATGCTTCTCCTTCCATTGTAGGCCAATAATATCCCATAGCAATTTCTTGGCCAAGGTCATTCTGCTCGAGTGTGAATAACAAATACCATTATGCACCTTGGTTAAGGCGTTCAATGCATCCTCAGCATTTAAGCAGTGTAGTAGGATTCCTTCTATGCTCCTATGGTAAAGGGTATTTCCTAGGATGACAAACCAAGATGTTTTCTTAACAAAGGTTCCTTTTAGGTTTGAGGGTAAGTCAGCAGGTAGGACCCCTATTTGTAGGTAGGTATAAATGTCATGGTACTAGGGATCACCGAGACCAACAATTTCGCACACAAATTTTGACTCTTGCACCTCGAATGTGGGTATGAGAAGCTTCTCCACCAAGAATTCATGTTTTGGGACATTGCGAGAGATGTCTAGTAGGGATCCAATTGTTTCCATGGCGTCTGCTACTTTGTTGTTTACTCTGGGAATCTACTCAAATGTGATATCAATGAATGATTCTTTGAGGCTCTCTACCAACTTTTTTTATGGAGTCAGTTTATCATCCTTTGTTTGGTACTTGTCATTCACTTGATTTATTATTAGCTACAAGTCTCCATATACTTTGAGGGCCATGATGTGCCACTGCACTACTATTTTGAGACCTATGGTTAATGCATCATACTCTACAATGTTGTTAGTGTAGGGGAATTCCAATTTGTAGGATCTAGGTCTACAATCCCCTTGTGGGGTGATGAAGAAGACACCAGCTCCTAATCCATGTTGCGTGTAGGAACCATCAAAATTAGAGTTTCCAATGGTCAGCTATGCTGAGATTGAAGATGGATTCATCTAGAAACTTTGATATCAGTGGATTCTCTAAATACATGGGTGTTTCTGCAAGTTGATCTACGATCACTTGACCTTTGATTGATTTTCATTCCACATACTCGATGTCATATTCAGATAGAATCATGACCCACTTGGCCATCCTTCCTATGAGCATTTCCTTTGATAGTAGGTACTTTAGGGGGTTGATTTTTGCGATGAGTTTGATTTTGTGTGCCAACATATAGTGTCTAAATTTTTGTGAAGCAAACAATATTGCTAGATAGAATTTTATGATGAATGAGTAGTTTAACTCATGCTTGACCATTGTGTGACTGATGTAATAGATGGCCCTCTCTATCCCATTTTCATCATGTTGAGCTAGGAGAGCACTGAGGGTTGTTGTTGTTGCTGACACATAGAGGATTGGTGGCTTTCTTGGGATCGGTGGCATGAGGACTGGAGGTGTGAGTAGATATTCTTTGATTTTGTTGAAGGCTTCCTCACACTTTTCATCCCATTTGTATGCTATTCCCTTGTGGAGTAGGTGGGAATATGGGTTTTGCTTGTCTGCTAGTTGTGCTATGAATATGTGGATGGACTGAAGCCTGCCTTGGAGGCCTCTCAATTATTTCAATGTTTTGGGTGCCTCCATCCCGAGGATTGCTTTTACCTTGGCAGGATCTATTTCAATACCCCCCATTGACACTATGTATCCTAGTAGCTTTCCTAATTGTACGCAGAAGATGCACTTCTTTGGATTTAAGTGGAACTTGTATTACTCCAACCTATCAAAAATAGCACTCAAGGTTGCAATGTGATCTCTCCTCTTTCTGGATTTTTCTAGTATGTCATCAACATAATCTTCGATAGTTTTGTGGATCGTGTCATGAAAGATTAACATCATGGCTCTTTGGTAGGTGGCCCCAGCATTCTTTAGGCCGAATGGCATAATGTTCTAGTAGTAGGTCCCCCATGGACAAGTGAAGGCCATTTTTTGTTGGTCTTCTTTGGCAATCATTATTCGATTGTACCCAGAGAAACCGTCCATCAGAGAAAGCATTTCATGTCCTACTATCATGTCCACTATCATGTCAATGTTATGCAATGGGAAATCATCTTTCGTACATCCTTTGTTTAGGTCTCTAAAATCTGTGCAGATTTGGATGCCCCCATCAGGTTCTAAAACAAGAACCAGATTTGATACCCATTCTAGATAGTCTATTGGTTGTATGAATCCTACATCAAGTAGCTTCTTCAATTCCATCTTGACCAACAAAGCAATCTGAGGATGCATTTTCTTGAGTTTTTGTCTGACAGGTTTTGCTTCGGAGTAGACTGCTAGATGATGGACCACAATCTCTGGATCGAGCTCGGGCATGTCCACATAGCTCCATACAAAATTAACTTGTCTTTCTCTTAAGAAGGCTGCTAGTAGCTCTTGTTCCTCTAATAGCAATGACTTTGCATAGAATGTGATGTGTGGAGTCTCCTTTGTTCCCAAGTTAACTGGATTGCATTTTTCGGCTAGGACTGCTGATTTTTCCTGGTGGAGAGCTTTGAGAGGAAGATTGAATCCCACATCCTCAGGTGCCTCAAAGAGGTTTTCACTATCAGATGTGTCCTTTCTTTTTACTATTTTTGGGTCGTAGAGTGCCAAAGTGTGATTTTCACTCAAGGACCTAGAGATTATTCTTAGTTTTTCACTTTTGCTACTGAGGGATTCAATCATTTCCCCATAGTATGTATGTGTGTCCAAATCAATTAGGAATATCGCTTTATGATCCCCATAGGGAATATTATCCCGCAGTCGCATGAATTTTGAGAGCACCTCATAATTTTCAAATGTTTCTAGAATTGGTGGTCCTCGTTGGTCATAATCGATGAGTTATGGGTAAACTAGACAGATTTCATGGTTTTGATGGTCATTTGTCTCAAAATACATGGTACTAAGTATGAGGATAGAGGAATTTTCAAAGACCCTAGGTAAACTAGTTATGGCATCTTCCTCATCACTACTGTTGTAGACATCGGTTATGTCAAATGTGAAGTTATCTAAGGGAAGGCCAGTGGATACAGGTAATTGAAAGGCGGTTTTTGTTTGCTGAGGAGTTTTGACCTTTTTAACTGGGGGATTTTGGCCACGTATGGTTATACTAGGAGGGGTACATCTGAGGCCAAGATTTTTCATTCACATCTCAAGAATAATAGGTATTAGAAGCCCATTGTCATTTTGGCCAAGCTTTTTGTTTCTGTCATAGCCCATGGCGAGAATCATTTGTAAACCCTTACTGTTGTCATCCATAGGTAGATCAGTTGTTGGTCTATTATCTTGGTATAGGAGATGGGATGGGTCCTCTTCTATTATCTCTCAGCCTAGATCTCCCTTGGAAGAGCCTGCTATGAATGTTTGGGATGAAGAAGCATCCTTTGATTGTGGTCATCCTCATGACCTAGGAGATTGTGGTAAATCTCCTACCACGAAAGCATTCTTTGGGATTGTATATTGTCCACATCCATTATCCTAGATAATAACCTTCATTTCAGAGATGGCGGGGATGGTGGGTGTCTTTGTCACAGAAGTGGAGGTGAGAGTAGCTGGGTGAATGTATGGGGAAGATGGGCCTTCATCATTCTTTGGCACTTGGGGGATTTTGTAATATTTGACTTCTAGGATCTTGCAGTAAGAGAATGGTTCGAGATCCCCATGTATAGTGACCTCTTGGATTTGGTATGTGAATTTGACACACTAGTGGAAGGTTGATGCCACTACTGGCACCCCATGGATCCATGGACGTCCCAAGAGAATATTGTAAGGTAAATCAAGGTTAAGGACCTGACAGGTGGTTTTCATTATTGTTGGCCCTACTTGGACAAGGAGTTGGATAGTGCCCTAAGACACTCTCTCTTGATCATCATACACCCTGATTGTGATGCCTTTTCCTTTGTCAATGGAATCCTCAGAGATTCCCAGATTCTTTATTAAATTAAGTGAAAAAATGTTTAAACATGCACCTCCATCCACCAAAACCCTCTTGACTTTGTTCTTATATACCAGGACCTCCAAATGGAGTGTGCAATTGTGAGATGGTTGGACGGGAAAGTCTTGATCGGAGAATGTGAGAATATTTGGGGCAATGATATTTATGATCATAGCTTGGAATTGTTTAGTGTCAAGATCCACGGAGACGATGGATGAGGCTAATGCTTCTTCAAGGATCTTTTTATGGGCTGATGATATCTTCAGTAACTCCATGATGGAGATCTGAGTTAGGGTTCTTTTTAATTGATCAATGATATTATAACCACTAGGAAAGGATCTTTGGTTGGAAGTGGGTGCTCTAGGAGGCTAAGATAACCTTGCGATGGTGATTTTACCACCTCTTGTGGTGACACCACAATCAGTGTGGGATCCTTTGATGGTGATAATAGAGAAATACTCATCCAGGGATGCAATGACATGGTCATATACATGATTGACACTTTTGAATGTTCCCTTCCCCTTATCATTGTTATTGTTCCCTTTATTGTTATGATTGGGCATCGGATTCATGTATATTTTTAGGTTCTGGTTTCCAGCTAGCTGCTCCAGATTTATGATTTTTTGATCAATGAGGTCCTGGATTAGGTTTTTTAACCTCATGCAACTATTAGTGGTGTGCCCTTTGATTTTGTGAAAGTCACAAAGCTAGTTTTCGTTGTACCAGGGTGGTTTCACTTCTGGTTCTTGGTAATTCTCATAGGTGAAAGCCTTGATGAGGTTTTTGTTTATCAATTTCTTCATGATGACCTCGAGTGGTTCTCCAAGGGCCATGTATTTTTCCTTGGTGGGATTTTTGTTTCACAGGGGTGGTCCCCCTTGATTATTTAGGTTATTAACCTGATTGTTGGTTGGTTGGTGTTGTGATACTATGTTGGTTTGGGTGTTATTTTGATCATTGTTTTGTGGTTGTTGATAGGTATGATTATTTTTCCTTGGAGCACTGATCATGACCTTAGCATCAACCACACCATCATTTGTGACATTTTTTCTCCTTTCCCATGTGTGAGGTTTCTCATTATAGCTGCTAGATGGGCGATTGTTTTGTTGTTTTGGATATGTGGGTGTCCCTCGTGAAATAAGGGCTCATTTAATGTTAAGCGCCTTAGGGATCAATTGATCATATGTGGTGATCCCTTGCACCTTGAGATGGAATGCCAATGCTTCATCAAGGTTGGAGATGATGGTGCAAACTTGTTGTTCTTCTGGCATGACCCATTTGCTCCTATTGGCCTTGGATTGCCATCGTTGTAGGAAAGAAGCAAATGATTTTCTCTTTCCTTGTTTAAGAGCTAATAGTTCCTTGAGACTGACATCCATAACAATATTAAATGCGTAATTTTTTATGAATGCATCCACTATCTCTTGGAACTTTTTGATGCCACGAGGAAGGCAAGAGAACCACTCCATGGCATGGCCAACCAAACTTCTAGGAAATAGTTGCATCAGATAGGTATCGTCATATGCGACTTCCATACAATGAACGTCTAATTCCCTGATGTGATCTTCAGGGTTTCCCATCCCATGATATTTATAGAATTTGGGGATCTCAAATCCCTTTGGGAACAATTTCATTACAAGGCTCTTGTCAAATGGATAGGGACGCATGTTGTTGGGTGTTTTTATGGTTCTCTCTGATTGAAGAACAAGTACTTGTTGTGAGAGTAGCTTAATTTGTGTTGCTACATCACTTTACAGATCAGGGGGTGGGATGAAGGTGTTTTGTGATGGTTCACTTGTTGGAGGGATGGGTGGATTGGTTGGGGTGTTGATGGATGGTGTTTGCACATTTTGTTGCACCAAGTATGCTTGTACTTGTTGTTGATCCTATTGTTGTCATGCTAATAGTAATTTTTGTTGTTTTACCAACAATGCTTGTTGTTGGGCTGCTAGTTGGGTTGCTTCTTGTTGCTCTTGGTATTGTTTCAGCACTTTTTGGTATGCTTGTTGTTGTTTTGCTTGTTGTTCTACAAGGTATTGTGTGAGGTATTGTGCTTGCGCTTGTGCTTGTGCTTGTGCTTGTTCCTACGCCTTTTGAGCTTTGTACTTAGCTCAAACTTGCGATTGTCCCTATGCTTGGTCTTGTGCTTGTTGGGAAGCTTGTTGTTGTAATAGGGCTTGGGCTTAAGCATCCTTCTACACTTGTTGTGCTTGTTGCAGTTGTTGTCTGGCTTGAGCAGCTTGCGTTACTTGTGTTGCTTGAGCGGCTTGAGTGGCTTGTGTTGCTTCAATGGTTTTGCAGCTTGCGCTTCTTGATCAGCTTGTGTTGCTTAAGTGGCTTGTGTTCCTTGAGTGGCTTGTGTAGCTTGAGCGGCTTGCATTGTGTTATCCTAAATTTTTAACTCGTTTTAAAAATTTGGGTAACCAATCAAAATTTTCATAAAATTTGAGATTTTTCTTCTTTAAGGCACGCATTACGAGGTGCAAAGAGTGGAAAATCTCTGTTTTAGGTTGATTAACCTTTGGGCTACTCTTTTTCCCCCTTACGTTTTTGTTTTCGTCAATTTCTGAGTCGTTTTTGGTGCCTTTTTGACCAATTTCGGGTTTTTGGAGCAACTCAGCAAATAGGGAAATTTAAACTCAAAGGCAAAATTGCTAAAGTTTCTTAAAAACCCGAATTTGCTTAAGTGATTGAAAAATCCGAATTTTTTACATGTTTTTATATTTTTGACAAAAAGCAAAATTGCATTTTGGCTTGAAAAACCCGAATTTGTTAAAAGTATTCATTCTTGACAAAATGGAAATTGTTAAATGATTCAAAAAACCCGATTTTGCTTTGTCATTTGTAAAAGCTTCAAAAAAGCCCGATTTTGTCATAATAAGATTTGTGTTCATATCCAAAAAGCCCGATTCATGTTTTTGATGACATTTTATATTGCTAAAGCTTTAGAAAAGTCCGACACCCTTCTTTTTCAAGCTGGTTGAATCCTTCTTTGCTTTCACTTCCCTGATTCAAGGAGATTTTATCGACCATAATGCTTGAAGTTCGGATTTTTGTCAGTAAATAGTTGAGTTTCTGTCTTCTTCTCATCACGCCTAGGGTTTTATCTCCATTGTTTTCAGTTCGAACTTGCTTCAGGTATGCTACGCATTTCTTTATCTTTCTTTTAACGTCTTTCTGTTATTTATTGCTTTATACTAAACGTTATTGTCACTTAAGTATTGCGTTTCAGATTTTTGTGTCTTCATCAGAAAACGCGTTTTATTTTAACTTTTATACGCCTTTTTATACAGTTATCTACCTTTGTTAATATTTGTATTTGTTAGTATTTGCTTTTATGTTGGTATCCGTCTGTCTTATGTTGCTAAAACGCGTTTTCTACGTCATTAACTACCTTCATATTATACGTCCTCCATTTTTATTTCGCATTTTTCATCCGCCTCCATACAAAATGCGTTTCTTGTTATTTTTAATCCGCCTTTTACTTAATACGCATCCCTCATTTGCTATATTCTCTTCATAAATCATACGCGCCCTCTCCTTCATCTCACTGAATTTTTGTCTTCCATTTCATTTCATATAACTCCATATTTCCATCATTTATAATGCATTTTTTCCTCTTTAAAATGCCTTATGATAAAAATACGTTTTTTCCATCATCCGCCATTTCCAGCAATAAGCTTTTCCTTTATTACGCTTTCATCCATCTTTTCAAATAATAAGGCTTCCGTTTACCATTTCATTTTCATCCATTCACCTCAAAACATCCATTATCATTTTCCACAAATAATCCACTTTGTGTTACATTTCGGATTTTTAACTCAGAAATGCAATTTCGGGATTTGCAGTTGAAATAACAATTTTCAAAATTGCAAAATTCAAAAATTGCTAAACTTCCAAAAAATCCCGACTGCCCTTGCAAAAAATTGCTGAAGCTCTTTAAAACCCCGAAATTGCCAAAAAGCAGAAATTGCTAAAGTGTCAAAAAGTCCCGAAATTGTTGAAGTCATTCGAAAACCCGAATTGCCTTAAAAAGCACAAAAGTTGACCTTTTTGGATGAAATTCCAAATCTAAGCCAAAGATCTCTTTTGTCTTGCTGTTTGAAAGAGACATGTTGTTTTTGACTGCCACCATTCCATTTTAATTCCCAATTCATCTTCATTTGCCTTCCATCTTTTTTCCAAAGTCCATTTCATTGTTCTAGGGTTTGAGTTTCGCCATGTCCACTCACGTTGATGCTGATGATGTTCTGACCTTATGGGGTTTTCACCGTAGTCTTGCAGATTCATGTTCAATGACAGATGAACCAACTTCTCCAGCAGGCAAAAAGATGAAATATAAGTTTGATAAATATCAGAATGAGATTTCTCCATCTCACGTCATTTCAAATATCGACGAGATCAAAGACACAGAAATCGGGCAAGTTGATATGTCTGAATTTCTTGGCAGAGCTGAGAAATCTACTTCTTCTGATATGCAAAAATTGCTGAGGAGTCATATTCATCTGGTGTCTTCTTTTCATGTTGCTTCCCTAGAACCAGAATTCATCCTTGCATGTGCAGCACGCTTTGATAGAGAATCCAGAACAATCAAGGATGATGATGGTAATGTAGTTATCAGACTTGATGCTGAAACAATCAACAGAGTTTTCAGAGTTCCTGATGCAACTACTTATTCAAATATTTCATTGAAGAGTGCTCACAGACATTTTGAGCAGAAAAAGAGTGATTGTATTAAACATATCAATTCTAAATGGCTTCTTAAATCATGACCTTGTGTGACCCGTATGCCCAAGTTGTATCGGTCTGATTTTATAGAAGAAATTAATGATATGATCACTCTTCTTAGCAGAATTGCAGGGTTGAAAGTTTCTAATGTGTTTGAAAACTGGATGTATAAGTTCATGGTTGTTATTAGAAAAGCACATCATCCAATTTTCTGGGGAGAAATAATCAGTGACTGTTTGTGTGAACAGCTTGCACAGGTTCCTACCACTCTTACTTTCTATATGAACTCATACTTAGTTTATATAGCGGCTTCATTAAGACATTTTCCAGGCCTATCTCCTGAAGGTGACAGATCGTTGGTGCCTGTATGGAAATATTATGATCAGCTGACTTTTATTCCAAGTCGAGCGCATTATAGAAGGGTTCAAGATGCCTTCTTTGGTTATTTTATGTGTTTGTTTGACAAAGAACTAGCAAATAACAGGGTATCTGAGGCAGCTTGGAATAAAGTAAATCAATATGGCTGCTTGTTTCTTCAATTTCCTACCTTCACTTATATGAGAGTTGGCTGCTTTGAAGACCAACCTTATATGCTTCCAACATATCCGACTGATAAGATCATTCTGATGGAGCTGGGAAGGCAGTTAATGGCAGTTCATTCACGTCAAGCTATGCAACACAAGTCTGGAATTGGTATTTCTTCACATAATCCATTGGTAATCGGCAGGTATTCTCTGACAACTTCTTCAAGAGCCAAAGCAATGGAGACTGAACTTCAGGAGATAACATTGAAGAGATTCCAAGCTAGAGTGGATTTTGATTACAGAAGGATGAAAGATAAAATAAAAAGAGCCTTTACTCATGTTCACCGCATTGAAGACATTTGGGAAGATCTCCGGACAGAAAAGGATATATACAAAATGGATTATTGCAGGCTAACTTTGGAGCAAATTATTGACCTGAATCTGACTTTAATTCCAGAGGGAGTAATTGATGATAGGCAGATTTTGGATCCTGAATACGAAGAACAAGGAGTTGCTAATGCTCCCATTCCTGCAATTCAATGGTCCCAAAAGGAATCTGTCTCTATCTTTGATAGATTTCAATTAGTCTTGGCGAACACCAACTCTTGGCTCAAAAGTATAGGTGTCAAGACTATCAAAATCAAAGTTAGAGCTGAAGATGACCCAGCTGGTCCTAGAGGATTGAAATCAGAAATCAGAGAACAATCAAAAGAAGGAGCTTCCTCTTCAAGTACCAGAATCAAGCTGAAAGTAAGCAGAGCTCCAGAACAACCATTGGATAGGGAAACACTAAAAGGTAAGGAAGTCAATGAAATGCAGATTCAAGTATTAGATCAGCAAGAAGAAGACGAGGTTCTTAAGACCTCTACCATTCTAAGTGAGATAACTCCTCACATTGAAGCTCCAATACCAGAATCAGTCATATCTCCTATGTCCCCTATTGACAGTGATGTTGATTCCTTCTCCACAGTATTTGTTCCTTCTATTCCACCTCAAGAGACAAGTCATCAGTCTTCATCAATAGCAAATACTCACATGATGAACTTGCCTAGTAACTTCAAGAGTATTTTTGACATAAATCCAATCTTTCCAGCCATGTCAGAAATAACTCTTCCAGAGATTGATACATCTGTAACAAGCTTTGATTGTTTCATGGCCAATCCTAGTTGTAATTTGTCTTCTGCACAAAATATAGTTGCTGTACAAACCGAGGCACCATCTAGGATTTCTGTTGTATCACAAACTGAGCCCATTTCTACAGAAACTGCAGTTGCTATTTTAGATGTAACAACCTTGGATCTTCCTCCATGGTTGAACTCAATTGCTCCCAAAAGGAAGAAACAAGCAGTGTCTCCTGATATTTTTGATTTTCAAATTAAAAAGAAATCGATAGTTTGCAAAGCTAAAGCAGGTCTCCTAGAGTTTTGTGGTAGCAATATAATGAAATATGCTGAAATTGTAGAGCCTCTTGTTGATAAACCACATGAAGAGATAAGAATGTCGATTCTGGAGTTCACAAGAGTGGAATTGAACAACAAGACTCAATGCCAATATGATCTGAGATGCTCAGAAGTTGAAATTAACAAATTAGGCCGAGAGAAACTCATAATGAACTTTTAAGCTAAAGGAAAAGCAAAGGAACAATGCTCGGTGGTTTGATGAAATTTCAAAGAGTTATGAGGATCCATCGAGGAAGGTTGATTTCTCTATCTGACTCCAAATAGATCAGTTAGACAATTAGAAAGAATTGCGCAAAAGGCTAAAGCAATTGATTCATGGACAACTCAGCTAATTGAGCAAAGCATTCCAATGATTGAGAAGATGTTGCAAGTTTTCAAGAATGTCAGAATAGCAAAGATAAAGCTGAATCAGACTTTGGAAGCCTTCAAACAAAGTTTGGAATCGCTTGAGAAGGATTTAAAAATTTGGCATGAGATAGACCAAGTTAAGTTACAAATTCTATGCAGCAACTCGATCTTTAATGAAATTACATAGATTTAGAACTCTCGAACAAATAAGATGCATTAGTCATTTCAAAGATCTCTTATCAAAGATATTGAGGCCACTTTGAAATGAGTGATGGGGAACGGGATATTCTTTCAAGTTTGAGAAGATCTCATGCAGTTTTTACCCAAATCAAGAAGATGAATTATTGGTAGGCGGATTGATTGCTTAATGAAATAGCGACCATCTTTATATGAAAATGAGATGAGCGGTTTCTATGGATTCAGTTGAAAAGCTTGTCAATCATCAAACAATCCTTGAGAAAATGCAAGCTAGTTATGAAGAGCATAGATTGGCAACAATCAGATACTTTGATGTAATTTTAAAGACAGTTGCAGTGGCCAAGAACACGTTGGGTCCAGATCCGAATGAGTTGCAGACCATCATCAGCAAATTCTTATCTTTCAAAGATAGGAATGAAATAGATTAAAAGTTTAGGTTGTTTTATGTAATTTTACTTTCGACAAAATATATGTAAAAACAAATTTTTGCAATTGCAAGTGTTTTTTCCTTGCAATTTTCGAAAATGTAATTACATGTAAAATCTTCCAAGACAAATCACAATTTGGATTGTAATTTTGAATAAGTCAATCGCAATTAGTTATCGGTTGAGAGATTTTTTCAAGTTTGTTGGGGATCCTCCCACCTTTTCTCAAACCTTCCTCCTATAAATAGCAGGGGTCTATTGTAATCTTTTATCTTTTTAGCAAACAAGAAAACTCTTGGAATTTTGTACTCATAAAAGTCTTTGAAGTTTATGAGTGGAATATTGTGAATTTTCAAGTAATATCAAGAAGCTGGAATTTCAGACTTTAGGGGCTGAATTCCTCAATTTTGCATCTATGAAAATGTTCGCCCATGTCGTTTTAAGGGCATCCATTTTGTGAGTCGCCGAGGGAGTTGTAGAAAGATTAGCTAGAGAGATTCGTGATTAAATATCTACTTGGAGACTTTGTCTTTATGCATCTTAGAAAATTGAATTCTATTAAAGTATTTCAAAGTAGGGAAAAGAATTATAAGTCTTTGTGCTCATAGTATTTCTCATTTAGAGTAGTTAAAAGATACATTGTAATTACAGTCTTTGAGCTGTTTTATATTGTACTTTTTCATCAAGTAATCATTCTGAAAAAGGTTGATAGGATTTCATTCTTCAAGACTTTGTGCTTATTGAATTGTTTTCCCGTCCCGGAGGAAGTAACGGGAGTCTTTGTGCTTTCAGGAAACTTTATTTCCTCTTTCTTAATTTCACTGCATAGCTGTTGTAATAAGTTTTAGTAACATTTACTGTTTCTTTTCTGTGAAGAGAGAAGAACGTAATCTTTTCTGAAACAAGAGGAACGATTGCTGTCCTACCCATATCAATTTTATTTTGTTAAAAGGGGGAGCCTTCCCTTAATTAGGAGAGTTCAAACTCACATGCTGTGGTTGAAATCACCATTTTGTATACTTTCACAAGAATACAAAATTTCCAATAGCAGGTTTTAATGACTCTGCTTTTGGGGATCTGACAGGTTAGAAGAGTCTTTCACTTTCTTTTTGAAGTCGGTGTTGTTTGTTTACTGTTTCAGGTTTAAGCCACCCTGTAGGAAGGAATCAGATTCCCATTACGTTAAATTAGGAAAGAAGGGACCAAAGTTCCTCAAAAGGAAATATCTCCTGGGGTGGGAACCAAAGCTAAGGTTTAGAGGTTCAAGCTCCGCTAGTATATCCTCCCTTTGAACTACTAAAGCTCCCTCCCATTCGAGAAGAAAAATACATCCCAAAGTGAGACTTTCACCACCTTTCCTCAATAGCTAGTTTCAGTTACCCTCTTCAAAGTGGCTCCAGAGTCCATGGGGGAGCAGCACCCCAGGTCAGCCACTAAGTCTTACTCCACCTCAGCTGGTATGCTACCGAGGCTCAAGAATCTACAGGGTTTGTGAGGAGATGTTGAGCCTGCGATGAACAATATCGAAACTTTCCTCAATGGCCTTGGTGTTTCTAAAATGGAACATCCAAAGAGATCTAATTTCAATTTAATAAAACACCGGTTTTACAAGTGGGAAACTCTACGAATTGCGGTATTTGGTTTTACAATTTGAGAGCTGGTGATATCACTAGTTGGGATACCCTGAAGACTAAGTTTGAAGAACGTTTCAAGCCCGCTGAAGATGAACATGCATTGCTGGCCCAGCTGACCCAAATGAAGAAGGATACACATGAGAATATGTGTGAATTCATTGCAAAGTTTAATAAACTAGCAAACAGAATTCCTACTGATTCTCAGCCCACTCCTGCAAATCTCAAGTGTTTCTTCATCAACACTCAGTTGCCAGAAGTCAGTTTTCTTCTGAGAAGGGCAACTCCAACAACTTTGGCTCATGCTCAAAGTCCATACTTCCTGCAGAGAATTCAAATGGTTAGATCCTTCAGAAAAATCGAAGATCCTAAATGAGTTCAAAGGAAGTTCCATGTAAGATCTTCTTCTCTTTGATCCTATGGTACAAAAGTTGGCTAATGAACTTCTTGCCTTGAAGAAGCAGGTTTCACAAGCTTCTTTTGCTGCTCCGTACAAGGATATTCCTAGAAGGACATATCCAAATTCTGCTTCCAACTATGCTGCCAGAAATCAGAATAAATTGCCTCCTCCTCCCGAGAGGCTTGCACTTGAAGCACCTCCAAAGAATACGGCTGTTGGTTATTATGAAATAGATCGAGAAGAACTTTCTTCCAATGATTTCCAAGCGGAAGATGAAGCTATCTTTAATCAAGAAGATGAAGAGGCAGCTGGCGACTCCACAATACGATACATGCATTATGATGATTCAGCTGAAACTGAAAATGTTGAGAGTCAAGCATATGCTGTTATCACAAGGTCCCAGACTCAGTTGGCTCAAAAGGATGAAGAAGCAAAGGTGAAAAACAACATTCAGTTGCCGGTGACTATTGCTAAGAAGGGAATGCCATTGCCTACCTTAACTAAGGATTCTTCAAAAAATCAAGTAAGCAATTCTCCTTCTATTCTTTCTAGTGAGCCTAAGACTAATGTATCTAATCCTAAAGTACTAGCTGAGAATATATCATCTACGTCTCTAGCAAATTCTTTCCAAGCTTTTGATATTATTGACCATGCTAGAAAGACTAAGATCCAAATGTCTGAGGTTGAGTATCTTCAAGCCAATCCTGATCAGCTTGAGAGATTGGTTAAATTTGTTAAAAGTAGTGAAACTTGTCCTGTTTCAAATAGCCCTATTATTCAAGAACCCAAGAATCTGCCCAATAATTTGGTTATCATTCCATCCTCAGTTCTAGGAAAGATAGATCCTTTCTATATTTCCTTGCTCATTAATGGTTTCAAATTAAGCAATTGTATTATAGATTCTGGTGCTTAAGATAATGTCATGCCTATCAAGGTGGCTGATTGCCTTGGATTAACTCTTACCAAAACCTTTGGTAATTGTTATTCTATGGATAACAAACAAGTGCCTCTTGTTGGGAAAATCAAAGATGCACAATTCGCCTTTGCAGCCTTTCCTGAGAAAAAGATAAAGATGACTGTCCTTGTTGCGGACGTCCCAGCTTCTTATGGAATGCTTCTTGGACGTAATTTCTGTAAAGATGTAGGAGGCGAGCTCAACATGGATATGACAGAAGCCAGAATTCCTGTGAAAGGTGTTGTGCAGAAACTTGTTCCTGAAAGAGAAACCAAGTATACAGTAGAGAAATCTGATGACCCGCATGCTCAGATTCTTTTTCAATCAGCTGGTTTCGAAAATTACTATCTCCATATTGATGAGATTTATGAGTTTGCTGAAGATTGGTGTTCTGCTGATTCTTCAACTCTTTCAGCAAATGAAGGAAGTTCTAATAATGGAGAGGATTCAACACTAGCCAAATATCCCCTTGATCGTATGATAGAAGATGTTGAATCTTCTACTATAGAAAAAGATATTGAACTTCTTCCTCAAGATGAAGAAAATCAGTCTTCTCCCATGGAAGATGAGAGCACTCTCTCTTCTACTTTTGAAGCAAGATAATCCAGCAGTCTTTATATTAATGATGACTCTAATGATGTTTGGATTCTCGAATTTGATGGCAGTTGTGCTACTAATGGATCCGGATCTGGTGTGGTTCTGATTTCTCCGAAAGATCAGATCTTTCTATATTCTTTCAAATTGCAGTTTGCAAATACTAATAACATAGCAGAGTATGAAGCTCTCGTACTAGGTATGAGTGTTGCACTTCAGAGAGGAATTAAAAATCTGCACGCTTAAGGAGATGCGGAGTTGATAATATGTCAAGTAAGGAATATCTATCAGACAAGGAATGATAGACTCTGACATTACCGTAATTTGGTATGGGAGAATATTCAATATTTTGATGCTTTTAGCATCTCAGTTGTTCCAAGAGAATTCAATGACAGAGCGGATTCTCTTGCTATTTCAGCATTTCTCCTTATTCCTCATCTTGATTTTAATCAAGATAAATATATTGTTGAAATAATCTGCAGGCCTAGTGTTCCAGATAATTGGGACCATTGGCAGATTTTCAATGATGATAAACAGATTATTAACTTTTTACAAGTTGATGATGGTTTTAATAATCTATATTTTGAAGGTAGCAATTCTTCTTCTTCTTCAGATTCTATGTCAGATACTTGGTCTGAATTAGATGGAGAAATTCTACAGTTAAAGGGGAATAAAATTCCTAAGGGACTGGTATCTCTGGAAAAGCTTTTTGACAAGCATGACCGATATATCAAAAAGAAGCAACAAGTGAATTCAGATTCTCCTATGGGGTATGACCAGTATAATATTGGGTCTGAAGATGATCCCAAGATGGTTAACATTGGTAACAGTTGTACTCCAGAGGAGAGAAATCAGATTATTCAATTGTTACAGCAGTACAGAGATGTGCTAGCTTATTCATATGATGATCTGAAATCTTTTCAATCAGGAGAAGTTCAGCATGAAATCCCTTTGAAGAGTGATGCAGCTCCTTTCAAACAAAAGCAGCGCCAGTATAATCCCAAAATTTCTGGCACTATCTATTCAGAAATCCAGAAGATGCTAGACGCACAAATTATTTTTCCCATTCATCATTCGACTTGGGTAGCCAATATAGTTCCAGTACGCAAGAAGAATGGAGAAATTCGCATTTGTGTGGATTTTCGGAATCTCAATCAGCAGTCATTAAAGGATAATTATCCTTTGCCTATAATGGATCAAGTGCTCCAGACAGTGACAGGTTCTCAAATGATGTCTATGCTGGACGGATTTTCAGGCTATAACCAGATTGAGGTAAGTGAAGCAGATAGACATAAAACTGCTTTTACTACTCCATGGGGTACTTTTGCATATCGTAGAATGCCTTTTGGATTAATAAATGCAAGGGAAACCTTTCAAAGAGCAATGGATTTAGCTTTTCATGGTATCTTAGGAAGGTATATTGTGGTGTATTTGGATGATCTCACCGTCTTCTCAAAAGATCGTGAGAATCATTTATTTCATTTACAAGATGTGTTGGAAAGGTGCCGCAAGCATGGTGTTTCTCTTAATCCTAAGAAGTCTATCTTTGGGGTTACTGAGGGTAAACTTATGGGACATGTTGTATCAAACGAAGGAATCAAGATTGATCCCGAGAGAGTAAAATCTATTCAAAATATGCCTTTGCCATCTAGTAAGATAGTTGTTCACTCTTTCTTTGGCAAAGTGAATTTCTTGAGGAGATTTATTCCAGATTTTGCTGAGAAAACACGTCACATCATTGATATGATGAAGGGGAAAGCTATTTTCCATTGGAATGATGAAGGTAAAGCCGCTTTTGCTGAAATTAAAGATGCAATTGCTCACGCCCTAGTGCAGGTTAGTCCAGATTACACTAAGGATTTCATCATATACAGTTATGCTTCAGAGCATACCATGTCTGCTATCTTGATGCAACAAAATTCAGAGGGGATTGAGTCTCCCATTGTCTTCATGAGTTGTCCTTTAAAGCTTCATGAACTCAAATATTCTACAGTTGAGAAGAACGCTTTTGCTGTTGTAAAGGCAGTGAAATATTTTAGGTTCTACATTCTCAATTCTCATACAATAATGTTAGTTCCAGATACAGCTGTCAAATCCATTTTGACACAGCAAGATTTTGGTACAAAAAGAGGAAATTGGGTGGCTAAAATCCAAGAGTATGATTTAGAAATAAAACCTACCAAGCTTGTTCGTTGCAGAGGTTTATGCCAGCTGATGGCTGAAAGTAGTGCAGAGGAAAGTGAAGAGGAAACTTATGAAGAGCTTCCTAAAGTGTTGTTTGTCAGCACTACTGATGAGTGGTATTCAAATATTGCCTATTTTCTGACTTATGGTGAATGCCCAGCTCATCTCTCTTTCAAAGAAAAGAGGAATTTGAAACTCAAGGCTGCAAATTTTATTCTTTGGGATAATGGTTTGTACAAAAGGACTCTTGATGGTAACTTTCAGCATTGTGTTGATAAAGCACAGCATGACAAGTTGCTTGAATCTTTTCACAATTTGGCTTGTGGTGGCCATTTTTCTCCATCAGTAACTGCTCACAAGATCTTGAGGGCTAGGTATTATTGGCCTACGCTTTTCCAAGATACATATAAATGGGTACGTAAATGTACACAATGCCAACAATTTTTTGGTAAGCGAAAAATGATGGCGCAACCATTAAAACTAGTTGTGATAGAAGAGCCTTTCAGGCAGTGGGGAATTGACTTCATTGGTGTCATTAACCCTCATTCAAGTGTTGGACATACCTTTGTTCTTGCTGCAACAGATTATTTCACCAAGTGGGTAGAGGCTATTCCTGTGAAACATGCTACTTCTGAGGTAGTGTGTAGATTTTTAAAAGAAAATATCATATCAAAATTTGGTGTTCCTTATAAGGTGGTGACAGACAATGCATCTTCTTTCTCATCATATGAGGTAACTTAGTTTTGTTTTGATTATAGCATAATATTGGCTCATTCTTCTGATTATTACCCGCAAGGTAATGGTCAAGCTGAATCAAGTAATACAAATCTGATCACTATCATCTAAAAGCTTGTTGATGAGAATCAAATAAAAAGGCATAAAGCGTTGTATGATGCTTTGTGGGCTGATCGCATTATACCCAAGAGAGCCATTGGCATGTCTCCATTTCAGTTGCTCTATGGAGTAAATGCAGAAATTCCTATTACGTTGGAACTTCCAGCCCTCAAGTTGGTCAAAGTTGTAGAAGATGCTACATTTGAAAGTTCTCTTGATAAACGGATAATGTTTCTCTCTCAGTTAGAGGAACAAAGATCACAAGTGGTGGATCGCATCAACGACCATCAAAAGCAAGTTAAAGCTCTTTTCGACAAAAAAGCAAAGCAGAAGGTTTTCCAGGTTGGTGATCATGTCTTACTTTGGGATAAGAGGAGGGAACCAAAAGGAATGCATGGTAAATTTGATTCTCTTTGGCGTGGTCCTTTTGTAATCCATCAAGCAATTGGTGAGAATAGTTTTCTACTGGCGTATCAAGATGGCACTCCGTTCCCACTTCCTTACAGTGGGTAGCATCTAAAACACTACTTTCAGTAGAGTTTTAGGTTAGTTTTTGTACATAAGGTTTGAGTCTTTTAGTCTTTTAGTCTTTTAAATTTTTCGTCTTTTTGATCTTTTTCGTCTTTTCTTTTTGTGTTTTGTTTAATGACTCTGTAGCCCAATGAATCCTAATGCACTTACAGATTCTAGATTCTACTACCTTCATCTTTGAAGGTAGTTCCCCAGTCGGAGCTAGCTGTTATCCTAAATTTTTAACTCGTTTTAAAAATTTGGGTAACCAATCAAAATTTTCATAAAATTTGAGATTTTTCTTCTTTAAGGCACGCATTACGAGGTGCAAAGACTGGAAAATCTCTGTTTTAGGTTGATTAACCTTTGGGCTACTCTTTTTCCCCCTTACGTTTTCATTTTCATCAATTTCTGAGTCGTTTTTGGTGCCTTTTTGACCAATTTCGGGTTTTTCGAGCAACTCAGCAAATAGGGAAATTTAGACTCAAAGGCAAAATTGCTAAAGTTTCTTAAAAACCCGAATTTGCTTAAGTGATTGAAAAATCTGAATTTTTTACAAGTTTTTATATTTTTGACAAAAAGCAAAATTGCATTTTGGCTTGAAAAACCCGAATTTGTTAAAAGTATTCATTCTTGACAAAATGGAAATTGTTAAATGATTCAAAAAACCTGATTTTGCTTTGTCATTTGTAAAAGCTTCAAAAAATCCCGATTTTGTCATAATAAGATTTGTGTTCATATCCAAAAAGCCCGATTCATGTTTTTGATGACATTTTACATTGCTAAAGCTTTAGAAAAGTCTTACACCCTTCTTTTTCAAGCTGGTTGAATCCTTCTTTGCTTTCACTTCCCTGATTCAAGGAGATTTTATCGACCATAATGCTTGAAGTTTGGATTTTTGTCAATAAATAGTTGAGTTTCTGTCTTCTTCTCATCATGCCTAGGGTTTTATCTCCATTGTTTTCAGTTCGAACTTGCTTCAGGTATGCTACTCATTTCTTTATCTTTCTTTTAACGTCTTTCTGTTATTTATTGCTTTATACTAAACGTTATTGTCACTTAAGTATTGTGCTTCAGATTTTTGTGTCTTCATCAGAAAACGCGTTTTATTTTAACTTTTATACGCCTTTTTATACAGTTATCTACCTTTGTTAATATTCGTATTTGTTAGTATTTGCTTTTATGTTGGTATCCGTCTGTCTTATGTTGCTAAAACGCATTTTCTACGTCATTAAATACCTTCATATTATACGTCCTCCATTTTTATTTCGCATTTTTCATCCGCCTCCATACAAAATGTGTTTCTTGTTATTTTTAATCTCCCTTTTACTTAATACGCATCCCTCATTTGCTATATTCTCTTCATAAATCATATGCGCCCTCTCCTTCATCTCACTGAATTTTTGTCTTCCATTTCATTTTCATCCATTCACCTCAAAACATCCATTATCATTTTCCACAAATAATCCACTTTGTGTTACATTTCGGATTTTTAACTCAGAAATGCAATTTCGGGATTTGCAGTTGAAATAACAATTTTCAAAATTGCAAAATTCAAAAATTGTTAAACTTCCAAAAAATCCTGACTGCCCTTGCAAAAAATTGCTGAAGCTCTTTAAAACCCCGAAATTGCCAAAAAGCAGAAATTGCTAAAGTGTCAAAAAGTCCCGAAATTGTTGAAGTCATTCGAAAACCCGAATTGCCTTAAAAAGCACAAAAGTTGACCTTTTTGGACGAAATTCCAAATCTAAGCCAAAGATCTCTTTTGTCTTGCTGTTTCAAAGAGACATGCTGTTTTTGACTGCCACCATTCCATTTTAATTCCCAATTCATCTTCATTTGCCTTCCATCTTTTTTCCAAAGTCCATTTCATTGTTCTAGGGTTTGAGTTTCGCCATGTCCACTCACGTTGATGCTGATGATGTTCTGACCTTATGGGGTTTTCACCGCAGTCTTGCAGATTCCTGTTCAATGACAGATGAACCAACTTCTCCAGCAGGCAAAAAGATGAAATATAAGTTTGATAAATATCAGAATGAGATTTCTCCATCTCACGTCGTTTCAAATATCGACGAGATCAAAGACACAGAAATCGGGCATGTTGATATGTCTGAATTTCTTGGCAGAGCTGAGAAATCTACTTCTTCTGATATGCAAAAATTGCTGAGGAGTCATATTCATCTGGTGTCTTCTTTTCCTGTTGCTGCCCTAGAACCAGAATTCGTCCTTGCATGTGCAGCACGCTTTGATAGAGAATCCAGAACAATCAAGGATGATGATGGTAATGTAGTTATCAGACTTGATGCTGAAACAATCAACAGAGTTTTCAGAGTTCCTGATGCAACTACTTATTCAGAGATTTCATTGAAGAGTGCTCACAGACATTTTGAGCAGAAAAAGAGTGATTGTATTAAACATATCAATTCTAAATGGCTTCTTAAATCACGACCTTGTGTGACCCGTATGCCCAAGTTGTATCGGTCTAATTTTATAGAAGAAATTAATGATATGATCACTCTTCTTAGCAGAATTGCAGGGTTGAAAGTTTCTAATGTGTTTGAAAACTGGATGTATAAGTTCATGGTTGTTATTAGAAAAGCACATCATCCAATTTTCTGGGGAGAAATAATCAGTGACTGTTTGTGTGAACAGCTTGCACAGGTTCCTACCACTCTTACTTTCTATATGAACTCATACTTAGTTTATATAGCGGCTTCATTAAGACATTTTCCAGGCCTATCTCCTGAAGGTGACAGATCGTTGGTGCATGTATGGAAATATTATGATCAACTGACTTTTATTCCAAGTCGAGCGCATTATAGAAGGGTTCAAGATGCCTTCTTTGGTTATTTTATGTGTTTGTTTGAAAAAGAACTAGCAAATAACAGGGTATCTGAGGCAGCTTGGAATAAGGTAAATCAATATGGCTGCTTGTTTCTTCAATTTCCTACCTTCACTTATATGAGAGTTGGCTGCTTTGAAGACCAACCTTATATGCTTCCAACATATCCGACTGATAAGATCATTCTGATGGAGCTGGGAAGGCAGTTAATGGCAGTTCATTCACGTCAAGCTATGCAACACAAGTCTGGAATTGGTATTTCTTCACATAATCCATTGGTAATCGGCAGGTATTCTCTGACAACTTCTTCAAGAGCCAAAGCAATGGAGACTGAACTTCAGGAGATAACATTGAAGAGATTCCAAGCTAGAGTGGATTTTGATTACAGAAGGATGAAAGATAAAATAAAAAGAGCCTTCACTCATGTTCACCGCATTGAAGATGTTTGGGAAGATCTCAGGACTGAGAAAAGGATATATCCTGAAAATGGATTATTAAGGTAGCAGAACATTATTTGACTGAATCGACTTTAATTCAGGAGAGAACATTAGTGATAAACCCAGATTTTAGGATCCAAGATACAAAAGGTGAGTTGCTAATGCTCCCATCAAGTTCAGAGTGTCCCAAAGAATCCCTGTCTCTACTTGGCTGAGTAAGATTTCAGATTAAGTCATGGCAGAACCCACCAGCTCTTGGCTCAAAGTATGAGTGTCAAGACTATCAAGAATCAAAGTTAAATTTGAAGATGACCCAGGTAGTCTCGAAGGTTAGAAATGGAAACCAGAGAACAAATCGAAAGGCTTCCTCTTCAAAATTCGCGAGAATCAAGCTGAAAGTGAAGACTCGAACAACCGTTGGAGAAGGAAACATCAAAGGGAAAAGAAATCAATGAAATGCAGATTCAAGTTTTGGATCAGCAAGGAGAAGACGAGGTTCTTGAGACCTCTACCATTCTAAGTGAGATAACTCCTCACATTGAAGCTCCAATACCAGAATCAGCCATATCTCCTATGTCCCCTATCGACAGTGATGTTGATTCCTTTTCCACTGTATTTGTTCCTTCTATTCCACCTCAAGAGGCTAGTTATCAATCTTCATCAATAGCGAATACACCCATGATGAGCTTGCCCAATAACTTCAAGAGTATTTTTGACATAAATCCAATCTTTCCAGCCATGTCAGAAATGACTCTTCTGGAAATAGATACATCTGTAACAAGCTTTGATTCTTTCATGGCCAATCCTAGTTGTAATTTGTCTTCTGCACAAAACATAGTTGCTGTACAAACCGAGGCACCATCTAGAATTTCTGTTGTATCACAAACCGAGCCAATTTCTACAGAGACTGCAGTTGCCATTTCAGATGTGACAACCTTGGATCTTCCTCCATGGTTGAATTCAATTGCTCCCAAAAGGAAGAAACAAGCAGTGTCTCCTGATATTTTCGATTTCCAAAAATTGAAGAAATCAAAACCGATGGTTACAAAGAAAGCAAAAACAGTCTCACAAGTGTTTGTTGACAGCAATAGAATGAAATACGCTGAGATTGCAGAGCCTCTTGTTGATAAACCACATGAAGAAATGCAGGTATTTGATTACAAGTTCACAAGAGTGGAATTGGGCAAGCAGACTCATGCCAATATGATGCAGGATGCTCAAAGTTCAGTGACGATTTTGACACAAAGCTATAATGAACTTCTAGCCAAAAAGGAAAAGCAAAGAAGACAATGCTCAGCTGAACTTGGAGTCATTCAAAGGATTACGAGGATCATCGAGAGCGGTTAGATTCTCTATAAAATATCAGTGAATCTGATTTCGACCATTCGGAAAATTGCACAAAAAAGGCCAAGAATAATTAGTTCCATGGATAACTCAGTTGATTTATCAAAGCATTCCAATGATTGAGAAGACGTTGCAAGTTCTTAAAAATGTCAGAATAGCAAAGATAAAGCTAAATCAGACTTTGGTAGCCTTCAAACAAAGTTTGGAATCACTTGAAAAGGATTTAAAAATCTGGCATGAGATAGATCAAGTTAAGTTACAAATTCTATGCAGCAACTCGATCTTGCCAAACAGAGAGAAGTACATAGAATTTGAAGAACTTATGACAAATAGATCATTAGTCATTCAAGATCTTATCAAAGATATTCAGGCCACTTTAGAAATGAGTGATGAAGTTCAGCAGGATATTCTTTCAAGTTTTGAGAAGATCTCATGTACAGTTTTAAATCAAGAAGATGAATTATTTGCAGCTGATTCAGTTACTTCAGAAATGGCAGCCAATCTTCGTCAACAAATGGAATCAGAGCAGTTTTCTATGGATTCAATTCAAAATCTTGTCAATCATCAAACAATCCTTGAGAAAATGCAAGCTAGTTATGAAGAGCATAGATTGGCAACAATCAGATACTTTGATGTAATTTTAAAGACAGTTGCAGTGGCCAAGAACACGTTGGGTCCAGATCCGAATGAGTTGCAGACCATCATCAGCAAATTCTTATCTTTCAAAGATAGGAATGAAACAGATTAAAGTTTAGGTTGTTTTATGTAATTTTACTTTCGACAAAATATATGTAAAAACAAATTTTTGCAATTGCAAGTGTTCTTTCCTTGCAATTTTCGAAAATGTAATTACATGTAAAATCTTACAAGACAAATCACAATTTGGATTGTGATTTTGAATAAGTCAATCGCAATTAGTTATTGGTTGAGAGATTTTCTCAAGTTTGTTGAGATCCTCCCACCTTTTTCTCCAGACCTTCCTCCTATAAACACTTGAGGGGTCTATTGTAATCTTTTATCTTTTTAGCAAGCAAGAAAACTCTGCAGAATTTTGTACTCATAAATTCTTTGAACTTTATAGTGGAATATTGTGAATTTTCAAGTAATATCAAGAAGCTAGAATTTCAGACTTTGAGCTGAATTCTCATTTTGCATCCTTAATGTTCTTATGTCATTTTGGGGCATCATTTTGTGATTACTTGAGAGTTGTAGAAGATTGCTAGAGAGAGATTCGATTTAAATATCTGCAGACTTTGTGTTGTAAATGTGAAGATTGAATTCATAATTAGTGTTAGATATTGAGAAGAATTATAAGTCTTTGTGGTCATAGTATTTCTCATTTAGAGTAGTTAAAAGATACATTGTAATTACAGTCTTTGAGCTGTTTTATGTTGTACTTTTTCACCAAGTAATCGTTCTGAAAAAGGTTGATAGGATTTCATTCTTCAAGACTTTGTGCTTATTGAATTGTTTTCCTGTCCCGGAGGAAGTAACGGAAGTCTTTGTGCTTTCAGGAAACTTTATTTCATCTCTCTTAATTTCATTGCATAGCTGTTGTAATAATTTTTAGTAACATTTACTGTTTCTTTTCTTTGAAGAGAAGAGAATATAATCTTTCCTGAAATAAGAGGAAGGATTGTTGTCCTATCCATTTAGTTTTATTTAGTTAAAGGGGGAGCCTTCCCTTAATTAGGAGAGTTCAAACTCACGTGCTGTGGTTGAAATCACCATTTTGTATACTTTCACAAGAATACAAAATTTCCAACCAACACATTGCTTGATCGGCTTGTTGTGCAGCTAATTGTGTTTGTGTTTACTGAGTGGCTAGTTGTGCAGCTTGTCGATTTTGGATTTGTTGAAGTTCCTTTTGATAGGTAGCTTCTTGAGCATCTTGTAATGCAATGCTATATTGGCTTGATACATTTTTGTTTGGTGGTGGAGGTGGTCATGGAGGATTTGGTATAGTGTTTGTTGTTGTGGTGAGAGGTATCATTGTATTAATGATTGGGGTTTGGGTGGTTGATGGTGTGATTGATACGCCGCATCCTTGAGAGACCATGTTTTGAGATATTTGGGGGATGGTTGATCATGTGATGGTGGTGGCTTGCGTTATCAGGATGGTTGCCATCTGTTGTTGCGATTTTGATGACAAGATGGAAGGATTATGTATGATATTTTGATTAATGATTAGAGGGTTGATTTGATTTTGTTGATTGACATTTGGTAAAGGGGGAATCCCTAAGCTGAGAGGTGATCTGGATATTGATGGTAAGGGGGGGAGTGGTGGAAATGTGATTGGCATAGTCCCTTGGGGGAATGATGAAGATGTAGTGTCAAAGATGCCCCCTAGTCCAAATAAGTCTCCTTCTCCTTGTGAGGTTATGGGGAGAGAAGTTTGAGGTGTTGCGTGAAATGATGATGATAGGTCATTAGGATCATGGAAGGTAAGGGGGAAATATGGATGTTATGGATTTTGTGGGATGGATTTCCCTAAGATGGTGTTTGCATCCAAATCTTGATTATTCACAATGGGGTGTGTTTGTAATGCATTAAGAAATGTGCTCCCTTTGTTAACAATGGGTTGAGTTGGAGAAAAGGATGATGTAATTTGGGGGATGGGTTGAGTGATGCTTTGGAATGGAGGTGTAGATGAGATTGGGGGAATGGATGAAATTGGAGGCATGACCCCAAAGGGTGGTTCCACAATGGTACTCACATCGAAATCAGAAGGGAGTTTAGCCCCTTGTTTTGCTAATTCAAGCATGTATAGTGAGGGATTGAGTCTCATCATGATGTTGATGATTCTATGATTCTCTAGATTTTGGACCATCTCGGGGATCTCATCTTGTGTCATTCTGAAGGCATTGTTAGTGATATCCTCTACTTGAATTTCCTCTTGAGGATTTTGTGATGATGAAGGAAAGTTAGAGGATTGCTTGATCCAATGGGATTTATCATAGAATTTTTTTGGCTTAGGTCACTTCAAGTGGATGTTTCTTTGTTGGCTTCCATGTTCCTCTTGTGTTGAGATCTAGTTTGCACCATAAAATAGGGATCAATTTTTAAGAATGTGGGAGATGAATCTCTAATTCTTTGGATTGATATAACATTAGGTACAAAAGAGAAAATTTAAAATGTTTTAAGGATCAAAAGTATGATGGTGAAATGTGTGAAATGTGGATGATATGGATGATTATAACTCTTGAGAAATATTGACGGAGATGTTAAACTTTAGGACTTGGATTTGATGTTTGATTTTGATTTGGGATTAGATTTGATTTGATTTGGATTTGGATTGTGAACTCATAAAATCTAAGAGGTTAGATGTTGTCCTAGAGTAAATTTGTCCTCTAGATGCTAATTTGGCTAAGTGTGAGAAGAAGGATTCATCTAAACACACCTAACCAAACAAGATGGTTTTTGATTGGATTTTGATTTTGGATAATGAACTCCTAAACCCCAAGATGTTAGATGTTATCAAGGTATAGAATTTTCCACAAGGTTTCATAATTCTATTAAATATTTGGAGAAGGATGTATCTACACAGATCTAATCAAACAAGATGATTTGGTTTTGTTTCAATTGATTTTCCCAAAGTTTAACATGTAGGATTTTTCCAAGATTTTCCAGATTTGATGGTGAGATGATTTTGGTTTGATGTTCAAAAGATGGATGAAGGTTTGATTTTGATCCTATGTGTACCTAAAAAGACATTTGCTACCTCGATTTTGAAGAACATGCTTACTCTAGACAAGGTGTTCAAATTCCCGAAAAACATTTGGATTTTGATGACAAAAGAATTCATATAAATTTGGATTATTTCTTGAAGCTCTTTTGTAAATGTTAAAAAGCAATCTTTGTCTAAATTCGTATAGCGTTGAGAGATGCTTTTGGTGATATTTTGGACTAAGAGCTTTTACCTTTGGTTTCTAGATCTTGATCTTGTGTGAAATCATTTGAGACACATGTGTGGGATTCAATTATTCTTAGTCTTTGCTTAATGATTTATTATTACCACAAACACTTTTTTTTATTAGGTTTTGAAACTAGATGTCTAATGTTTTAATTTATTCTCATCCCACAAAGTGTATCATGTGGAAATCGAAGAAATCAAAGCAAGAGTTACCTAATGTTTACTTTAGTAGGAGAAAATTGAGATGAAATTAAAATTCCTAGAAACCTCTAAGGATATGAATCCCAAGGGCAAGCAAAGACATGGGAATTCATTCAAGGATATTTGCTTCCCCTAAAGGGTTTGAGATTTGATGCTCATGTTAAATGTTTGTTCTTCCAATGTTTTTGATCAAGAAAAGTGTTTTGATTTCAAGAACAATCAAAGCCCTATGGATGTTTGAGACAATATTTGTTGAGTCCCCACTTGGATAAGTCAAGCTATGCCTACTTTTAGCGGATCATTAGATGCTTGACCCCACTGGCTCCCCTCCACGGCTCAACACTTCTTTCAAGGAAGCCAAGCATCAGTACCCATGAATCTCCCATGGCATACTTTCCATCTCTACTAAAATCCGTAAAAGTGTGGGGCAACTTCAGAACGACTATTCTCGCACCAACAAATAGATAGGGATTTTGGCCTTTCTACACAAGGTTTTTAATGCGGAAATTTCATTCATGGGGGACCATCCATGCAATGAGAGACCATTGATTCCCTTGTCATCGAAATAATCCTCACAGGTGATCCCACAAAGCTGGTTTACAATTTCTGGGAGGATCTGATTTTTACTGAACTCACATATTTTTAGAAAATATAATGATTTAAGCCTTAAAAATTTCCATTTAAAGCATTCCAATTGAGGATGGTTTAATCAAACTACCTTAAATCAAACCCCCTTGGATAGAACCCCGCTAGTTTTAAACCATACCTATAATAGAGTCTCCTTTACACCTCTCAAAATGTTGATAAAAACCACTTTTGAGTTTACCTTTTGGGGGATCAAATTAATTCATTTAAAATTTATTTTTTGTAAGTATGTATTCCTTATTATAGCTTCCTAAAAGTATAATTTTAAATAAATTTTATTTTATTATTATATTTACTTTTTAATGTAGAATAGGTTTTCACCGAAAATCAAACTCTCTGTTCTTCACATGTGGAAAAATAGCATATTATCAAAAACAAAATCTAAAAAATATGAGTGCACTAGATATTGAAGTCCTTGATCTAACAAAGAGAAAAAAATTGAATTTTGATACATACAAAAAAAGTTACATGTTATACAGTCATGCTATGTCTGAATTATAATTGGTTTGACTTTGAAACTTGATTAAAGAAAAAATATTCAATAAAAAACTATCTAACCAAGTGGAAGCACTAGATATTGGAGTTATAAATCTAAATTCAAAAGAATTAGAATTTTATCCTTCATGGAAAAAAAGTTATGTGTTATACGGTGAGTGTCACTTTTTAAAAATGTTGTTTTCTAAAAAAAAATAGTTTTTGAGGGAGATGGAAAAATAAGTGCAATCTGATTCCAAAAATTTTGAAAAATATATATTTAGAATCTATAGACAAAATTTCATGAAACTCTAGTTTCATCATCTTCAAATTCTTCACAGTTTAGCCGCTATAGGTGCCTGAAAGTGAAGATTTAGTTACAAAGAAATATTTTAGTGTCCAGTTTGGCCAAAAATTGTAAACCACTATTATGGGATCACCTCATGATATTGGCCTTTGTTTAAATATCCACACTTATATCTTGGGTGGAAGTCGCTTGGATTTAGTGTGTTCCCGGTTGGGTCATTCCCTTGGGTGAGTACTTTTTCCCACAAGGCAGGCCCTCTAAGATAAACAAAATCTAGCAAACATATTCATAACCAAATCAATCTTTGTTGTGAACCAAAGAGAGAGAATGTGCGCAATATGCTCCACTCACACTCGCAAGAATTGTTCAATTTTAAAATCCAAATTGAAGTGTGTGGGCAATTACTTATGCAACTTAATGCCACCAAAAGGTCTTTTGATTCTCAAGATCGTCATGAGGCATGAGAGAAGTGCATACGTCCTTTTAATGATATTACTTTGAGTGAGTAATTACAAAAAAAAGAAGCACTTGTTCATTTTAAGTCCACAAAGCAATGATTTGATTCTTTTTAGTGCACCAAAACAAAATATAGAGATTGCCTTGTTCAATTACTAATGCTCAACCAAATCTAGTGAGTTTTTCTAAAGTTCTTTTTAAGCCCTTTGTAAGAAATAATTGAATTGTTCTTTTTAGAGCCCAAAAGGAATTTAGTGGGTCCTAAGCTTGTGAAAGATAGCAAATTTTTAAGAGAAATTATGAATTCTCTAAGAGTGTTAAACAAACACTAAAGTGTTCAAAAACACTTGGTATCATGAGATAATGATGTCATTATGAGACCTTTACTAGATTTCCTTTCTTCACCTTGAATAAGCCAACAGACCAAGAAACCAGTTAGAATTGCCAAACAGAGGTTGGGAAATCAATTAATAACCCAAATGATTAGAATTAAAAAAAAGCACATGTCATAAAAATTGAGATTTCACTTTTTCCTTTACTCCAGCGATGGAACCTATATAGGCGGTGTAGTTTGAAAAACCCAACGGTGCTATATGGCACCACTAATTCTACACGCGTCACTCTACAGCAAAATAGAGAGGGTGATAGCATCGTTGTTTTGCCTAGCGATGTTTGGAATTTGAAAATTCTAGTGCATGAAAATAGAACCAACGGTGCAGTTTAGAATTTTGAATTATGGACGAGAACACCAAAGCATCGTAGTTTGAAATTTGAAGCAGTGCTATATGGTGATGTTGGTGTGTTAGCGGTTCAATATAGCGACGATGGTCTGCTAGCAGTGCACTTCCTTGTAGACACCAAAAAAAACACAAAAAGCATAGAATTTTTGATAAAAACATGATTAGAAAATGAGATCTTCCCTCCTTCTAGCACCAAAATGTAGAACCAAGATCCTAGTACCTACAAGAAACAACAAACAAATATATTAGAATATTAAAATCCAAGCCAAGATCAAAGTTCCCCATAAAATCCATTAGCAATGCTCAAAATAGGAATAAAAGCAAGAACATAATGAAAAAGCAAGGAGATAGATCAAATCCAATTAAAAACATGCAAACTCTTGATCTTATGGGGGATTTGGTGCCAATTTGATGTGGAAATTAGCCCTTTCCCAACTCCTATGCAGGCTTTTGATGATTGCTTCAAATGAACTCCATGGAGAAAACCTGCAATAACCTAGCTATGCCTTGATTAAATTGATGAAAATGCTAATGCTTGAAGATGAAAATGAGTATAGTAAGTTTTCTCAAATTGTGGATGATCAAATGAGGAGAGAAACCTCTTATTTATAGAAAGACAAGATGGAGAAATGCCCAAAATGAAGCAATGTGGGACTAACTTTCAACCAATGGCCAAATGCCACTTGTCAAGATGTGAATGGGCCAAGGATGTGCACATTTTGATGAATGTGCCCATAAATGCAATTATGTAGAATTTGAAAATAGTGAAATGACATGTAAGAGGGAAAAGGAATGTCTTAAATGCCACTTGGCTCAATGCAAAAGATGAAATAAGTGTCTTGTTGGAAGGACAAGTCCACTTGGAAAGATTTCAAATTTGGAAGAATATTCCCCTATTATGCCATGTTGAGAGAAAATTGGGATTTAATAAATGAATTAAATCTTTTTTTTAATGTGCAAGTGGCAAAAGCGAGAGGATGGGACATGGGTTAGAATTAAATTAATGAGGGATTAGATGATGTGACAAATTTGACTTAGATTTATGGGTTGATTTAAATCAAAGATGAGTAGAATGTGATTTTAGAGATATTTAAATAAATATTTTGTTTTATTTAACTAAAGGGGATGATTGGTTAGATTAAATCAAATAAGGTTTTAATTTATTTAATTTAATGAGATAGAATTAGAAATTAATTAAATAAAACTGATTTATTTAATTAAATAAAGAGCTAGGGTTAATTAAATATAGAGCTAGGGTTAATTAAATCAGATTGATTGATTTAATTAACAAGAGAGAATGACCTAATCAGGTAAAGGATTTTTTTTATTTTTTTATTTTTAGACTGCAGGAATCGGGTAGCACGACCCCCTATAAACTGCAGTGCGCCTAGTAAACTTTTTAACGTGACCGGTAGCGCTGGCGCGACACGCCCTCCAGTACCACGGGACGGGGGGAGACTAGAACTCGTGACCAGCAGAGCCGCAACGGAATTACTTAGCCAACCGAGCTAGGGCCCCCGCCCCAGGTAAAGGATTATTTAATTAAGGGAGTAAAATTGATTAATATAATCAAATAAGGGTATTTAATTAAATGGTTAGACCGAGGGATGATTAAGGATGAAATGGTGTTAGTAGTTAGAATCAAGCGTGTAATGCAAATCAGTACATTTTACGTGTCTACAATGACCAAAACATAAGCATCAAACCAATATCTCACCCAAACATTTAAAAATTTAATATGCTTGATTCCTCAATGTTTAGCATGCCCATTTTTTTATCAAAGGCTTTATATCTCTTTAGTGCCCAACACCATTTATGGTTTAAAATATAAATATTTCAATATCCTTAGCAAAGGCCATATCAACTAAGAGATGCTTAAGAAAACAAATAAACCGTTTGAATCACCTTTTGATGCCAATTATGCTCACATAATAGTGTATGTTTTTAATTTCCAATGACACAAATATAGTACCGAACATATGTATAATCAACACATCATAATAAAATGTGATAAGTAGAACCAAAAATATAGAGTTCCTATGCATCTGAAAGAAAATGAATGTTTTGTCACTTGAAGCACAAACTGAACTTGCAAATGCTCAATCAAAATTTGATCAAATAACCTATGCCATGATCAACCTGAACACCTTGTACAATGCCTTATCAAAATTGTTAGTCCAATCATAATCAAAGCACTGAAAGAATATCATAGAGAGTAGATCAAACAATTGAACCATCATGGATATCCTGAAAGTGAAGTAGCATCAATCTGTAATTTGAAAAATGAATAGTCATGAATCTCATGTTCACAAAAGGATTCCAAAAAGTATCATTGCCAACATCAAGTGATTTTGACATTAATCATTGCCAACATCAAGAACACGTGTCATCATATAACAGCTAAATTGTAGCACCCTAAAAAATAAACACTATCAGTACCAATATGTATCAAAAGCCCATCAAAATGATGTAGATAGAGCCAAGGAAATCATTATATAAACTAAACCAAATCATATGACACAACACAAGTGAATACACCATCTGCATATCATGAGAACCAATCAATCCTAAAAATCAATGAGAGAATGCATCTTGCATCATATGCCAACCAACCAATCAGCATCCTTTAAACCAATCTGCACATCATGTAGCTTGTTAATGTCAATCAAAGAACACCATTATAAGAACCAGTTTTCTCATCAAGGAAAAACATCACACATCTCAAACAACTAAGAGTTAACAAACATTGCTTGTGGGAAAAGGATAATTATTGGTTGAGGTAAGATTTTTTCCACAAATTTGAACTATTGTTTTCACGAGGTCAAGGCCCTCCTCACTTTCAAGCATGTGGTGAATTTTATCAATGGTAGGGATGACACTAGTTGAAATGTTGTCATTTTTCACTTGATTTTGTAAATGTGTTAAGTCCTCATGAATGTGAATTTATTTTCTTGCGGGATACTATCATTCCTTGGTTCAATTAGCATGCTACTTGAAGGAAAAGAGTTGTTGAAGGTATTGTCCATATCTAGTGTACTAGTGTCAATACTAGGAGTGAAAGAGCTAGACAACCCAAGATCCACAAGGATTGTGCCATCACGGGATGACATGATTCTAGAACTACATCTCACCATAGTATTAGAAATAGGACACCAAATACTCATGCAAAGGCTACTAAATGCAAGGTGAATGCAAATGCAATGTAAGCTAATAAAAATGAAATTCTTCTAACTAAAATTCTGGAAACTGAAACAAAAAAGTAGAAACAACAAACAAAAACTTAGAAAATGAAGTTTAAATGCTAGAAAATGTAGTGCAAAATGTGTAGAGGGACTAATTTTCCTAAGGTAGCGAATGAGTCACAGTGATGATTTTTTTGAAAATTTTCAAAAATTTTGTAGTGAATTATATGCTTTTTATGTTTTCTAATATATGTATGAGATGCAAATGCATAATTTAATTAATTTTCAATGAATTTAAGTGAAAAAATTCAAGCTAAATTAGTTTTTTATTGGGAAATATTGCTCACATGGGTTAGAATAATAATGTGTGCTACAATAAAAGAGAGTTATTGTTGTAGCTCACATAATTAATATTGTTTGTATTATGAGTTGTTTTAACAACTCATATATTTAGGAGTTTGTTTTATTTGTTAGTCACGAGTTGTTATAGGATGTTTCCTATAACATAGGAAATACAAGTCCTATATATAGGTGTAATATCTATTGAATGAAAAAGGTGAGTATCATGTATTATTTGTTTATTGTTCTAGCTTATGTATAGCTTTATCCATATTACTAATCAGGTATCAGAGCGAGCACAATTAGGGGAATTTCTATGCCTACTAATATGTGACGAAGAGAGAATGTTGGCTATAATGGAGGAGACTGGTTATTGTAGCTGGTCTGAAGTTTAAGTGAAGATTTGATGAGTCACTACTGTTTCGTTCTTTGTCCCTGAATTTTACCAAACTATTCAAGCTACCATTGAGGACCATGTTGTTCTTCCTCATGTAAGATCTCAACAGTTGCAAGTGGAAAAATACTAAGAACACTTCAATGATTAGCCTAAAGAGTGATAAAGCAAGAAGGAAAATAGATGAAATGAGATGCAAATGATTATACCTTCCTTGTTGAAGACTCTTTGGTTGGCCCTTGATTTAGATGACTTTGTGTGCTCCTTAGATGGCTTCTTGAGTGACTAAATGCAAGATTGATAATGCAAGATAATCAATGTGGATGGCTAAATGATAGTGAATACTTGAGAATGCAAATTGACAGCATAAGGTTGCTCAAATGAAAAGTGTTGTAAATGCCCTTGAGGAGGGGGTATTTATAGAAGAATTTGAATTCTCTAGAGAATTCAACAGTTGAGATTCATCCAACAAGGTCAAGATGAAGGGCTATGGTGGGTTCAAAACTCACAAGCCCTCTCATCTTGACATGTGGATGGTGAAGTGGCTAGGAGGAGATGAGGTGTGAGTGAGGTGGCCAAAAGGTACATGAGGTGGAGGAAGGACAAGTACCTTCCAAGTACCTTGGGGAGTGAGAAGATCTCCTCAAAAAAGGATTTCTTGTCCCCAAGTGAGAGTGAAATGGACATTTGAGGAATTTCGGAATTCCTCAAAAATCTCCATGGGAAAAGGAGAGGTGGTTGGAGAAATAAATGTGAATTAAAAATTCACATTCTTAGGAGAGTCTAAAGGATAAAAGGTGGGCTCCAAAAAGGTGGGACTTGGTCACATGTGGATGATGTGACAAGTCCAAGGTTCTAGAAGCCTTGGAAAGATAGAATGTGAATTAAAAATTCACATATAAAAGAGGGGAATCTAGGATAAATAAATGTGAATTAAAAATTCACATGGGAAAGAGGGTCAATGCCAAAAAGAGATAAATGCAAAAGTTGACTAAAAAGGTGGTGCTAAATATGGCTAATGACCTTGGTTAAGGTTGTGCAAATATTTGATTAGAATAATTAATGGAGGATTAGAGGCAAGTGGCAAATGTAGGAGGACGTGACATTAATCTTTAATTAAGAGGATGCACATCATAATCATGAATTAATTAAATTAATTAAGATTAGAGCAAGATCATGGAGAATGTGACAAGGAGAGAGAGAATAAAGAATTTTAAATTGATTTTAAATCAAAAGGGTCAAAAAAGACTAAATTAAATAAATTGGTGTATTTATTTAATTTAGAGAGGGAGAAGGTGAAAGATAAAGCATTTAGTTATTAAATTAAATACTTTATAGATATAAGACAAAAGGTGTAATATTAATTTGATAAATTAATATTTAATATGATAGACGAAAAGGGAGTAAATCATATGGGAGTGATTAAATTTAGATGTCTACATTTTGCCCCTCTTCGAAATATTGTTAGAATAACAGTGTTTCGAAGAAAAATAAAATACAAATGAGGGAGGTAATGATAGATGGTGATGCCCCAATGACTAAGCTGAAGGAATGGAGGAATGGCAGGAGGGTATGACCCTTTGAGAGGGCAGTTGGGGGAGGAAATAGGGGTCCCCAGATGACGTCTCGATAGGAAAAAAAGAAAGAAACCATTGGATAGAGCTCAAAAAATCAAGCAATTTTAGTTTTTGAACGGATGTAATCTGACGCACGGTTTGCAAATGGCAGCCTCAAGAAGTTAAGGATTAGTTGGAGGAAGAAAAAGATAAATAAAAGGTCAAAAATACCTTTTAAGAAGAAGAGGGTTAGAAAGGTAATTTCAAAAATTACCTTAGTCATTTTGACTGTAGTAGTTGAGAGGAGGAGAGTAGAGAAGAGAAAGCGACCGAGGAGGGACGATGCCGACAGACAACGATACGAAGATTGTGCACCGACCGGACGAGGTGTGCGCATTATACAGCGAGGGCATTGGCGCACATCATGTGAGTGATAACAAAACCCATATATTGAATTTATGCATTTTTAACAGATTTTTTGATAGGTTTTGAAAATTTGAAAACATGGGTTTTGTTTGTTAGCCGAATTAAGAAAATGGGTCAAGATTAGATTTTAGAAGAAAGGGCCAAAAATGTTAGAAAAATAG
>VDFB02379711.1:65429645-65521907 GCA_007258455.2 Sequoia sempervirens
CGTCCTTTATTTTTACTTTTTCAAGGTCAAGAAGTGCCTCAGGGAGGTTTTCACTAGATGACCATTTTTTATTTTTCTTATTCTTATTTTTGCGACTGGAGTGTTCATCTTCCCCCAATCCCATAAGGTTGACATATGTATCTGCAGACATACTGACAGGTGTGCTATTACGTAGGTCCCAATCAATAAGCTTAGGGTGACAAAAGGATAGGCTAATAGTGCAGACAGATAGGCATTCAAACATGGATGATAGGTCGGTGCGATCGACATCATCATATGCATGTATAACGGATTCCTCCTCGGGTATGTCTTCCAATGAGCCATTGTCCACGGCGACACTATTGGAAGTATTAGACGATGTTTCAGGGTTTTTCTGCTTTCTGTCATACCCAATGCCTATTTTTTTTGGTAGCTTTGACGTATCAATAGGTTGTAACCACCCTTGTTCTTCTTTACCTAGGCCCCTGCCTTGATAGTTATGTCTTTCCACGAACTTTGTTGGCCAGGGGTACTTTTCCTGAAAATACTCCTTTAGAGGAGTTTCTGGTTTGGGCTCTTCTCGGTAGACCCATTGGCTTGTGTCCTCTTCTGGTGCATCTATCTTGACACTTGGAGATCTGAAAGTGGTGGTAGGGATGTTTTTACCACTGAAGGTGACAGTCTTGTCTTCCTTTGGAGTAGCATGTGAAGGTTAACCATACTCGTGTGGTGATGGTGGCATGGTGGCTACATTGAGAGCAGTATACATTTCGTATTCACTGCACCCTTTGTCAATGATCTGGACTTTGGTGACTATAGGATCAGTGGTGGAAGATGGAGTGGTTATCATGATGGAGGGTGGATTAGTGGATGATGACTGGGATTCCCCCATTTCAACCCTAGGACAATAATGTAGATGGGGAAATGACACTTCTAAAGTGCGGCAATAGTCAAATGGTTGGGGGTATGCGTAGATGGTGACTTCTTGTCTGTTGACTGGGAATTTTAGGCACTGATGGTATGTGGAGGGGATGGCTTGCATAGCATGGAGCCATGGGTGGCCAAGGAGGAGATTATATCGCAAGTCCAGATCAAGGACATGACAGGTAATGTACTAAACCACAGGCCCCACTTGGATAGGAAGATTGATAATCCCCTCTGAATTCCTTTCTGCATTATCATAGGCCTTGATCGTGATGATCTGATTACTTAAATCTGCTTGGGTATACCCCACCTGTTTTATGAATTTTAGAGTACACAAGTTGAGAGCAGAGCCATTATCTACCAAAACCCTTTTTATTTTATGACGAGCCACCACGACTTCGATATGTAAGGGGTGATTATGATTGACATCGATGTTTGGCATATCATTTTGGCTGAAGTGCAGTTGATGAGATAAAGCTAGGTTTCCTACCAAAGCTTGGAATTGTGTAGGATCAATGTCATTAGGTACATGGGTTTCTTGTAGGGCTCTGTTGAGGATTTCTTGATGCACAGGGGAAGACTTAAGTAAATCCAAAATGGAGAATGTGCAGGGGTCTTTCCTAAGTGATCAAGGATGTTGTACCGAGAGCTTACAGGAGTTGATTGGGCGAGTGCGGGGGCCACAGGAATAGTGATGCGGGCTCGTCGTGTAGTAATAGCACACTGAGGGTCTTTGGCCTTGACATGTATCATGGATACACAAGGTTCTACCTGCTTAATGTAATGAATAATACCCTCGTAATTGAGGGGTACATTCTTATAGCTCAAGTTATTTGTGTTGTTGTTTTAAGGATTACTGTTGGAGGTGCTCAGGCCTTGATTATGGTTCGGAAAGGCATTTTGATATATCTATAATTGAGCATTGGACGACGAAGCTTGACTGGGGTCAACCTTGATATCACCTCGATCCATGAGATCTTGGACGTAGTTTTTCAGACCCTGACACTTATTCAAAGAGTGTCCTTTGATTTTATGGAACTCGCAATATTCATTTTCCCTAAACCATGCGGGCTTAAGTTTGGATTCGTCGAGTGGCTTGGTGATAGGGTATGTGATCAGATAGTTGATCTGTAACAGCCTATTGAAGATGACGCTCAGAGGTTCTCCTAATTGAGAATACTGACGTTTAGTGTTCCCTTGGTTATTTTGATTGGACTGTTGGAGAGGACGAGGTGCCCCCTGCGGTATAGAGATGGCGTTAGGTATAGATGATTGTTGTTTTTGGGATGCATTAGCCACTTGGATGTGTTTAGTGTCTATCATGCTGTCATTCACTGCATTCTTGTTCTTGTTCTAGAATCGTGGTTTATCGCCAAATGACCTCTCTTTATCATGACTATGTATTTTGATGTGTCCCTTGGCAATAAGGGCACATTCAAGGATGGGTCCCTTTTCCACTATCTCCGCGAAAGTGGTGACACAATGTAACCTAAAATTATGGGCCATGTCGGGGTGAGAGTTTTCCACAAAAAGAGAGACCATGTCTTTTTCTTTCAGAGGGGTCTTCATTCAGCTTGCTAATGCACGCCACCTTTGTAGGTAGCTAGTAAAGGTTTCCCCCTGATGTTGTTTCTCTTTGAGGAGATCTAAGGTGTCCATGTCCTTCTCCAAATTGAAAGAGAAGTAGGATACAAATTTTTCTAATAGGTCTGCAAAATTTTTTATGGACCCTTTTTCGAGGGTCATGAACCAGTCCATGGCGTGGCTTGTCAGGCTTCATGGGAATAGGCGTAAGAGATAGTTGTCATTGTACATGACCTCTTAACATTGGGAGTAAAATTCCTGCAAGTGAGCCTTAGGGTCCTTGTTTCCCTTGTATTTGTCAAAATTTGGTATTTCAAAATGTTTAGGAAATCGGATTAATGAGATGGAGGGATCAAATGGATATGGGCATATGTCTTCAAATTTAAACGATTGTTTGCCGGTCCCGGTTGAAGGTCTTTCAAAGCGGCTTTGATTTCCATCAGATCTGAGTTGGTCGGTGGTGGGTTGGGGGGGATATTGATGATAGGATGATAAAGGATACAGATTTGGATGGTTGGATGATGACATGCCTTGCTAGTAAGAAGGGGGATTTTGTTGATACGGGGGCTATTGTTGTGGGGTATAGTACGGATTTGTTTGATAAAAGTGTGGGGTGAGCTATTGAGGAGCTTGGATGGGATGTTGTGCATTGGTTTGTTGGTGTTGAAGGTATTGTTCTGATTGTTGGGAGGTCACATAAAGCGGTTGTTGGTGAAATTGTTGTTGATTGTGATAGTAGTAGTGTTGAGGGGGTTGTTGTTGTGATATTGACTGTTGTATGGGTCGAGATGGGGTGTTGTGTTGGAGTTGAGTTTGTGGATGCAAAATGGATGCGAGAAAAGGGGATATAGTTTGAGCAATAGGTCGAGATGGATTGCCTTATGGTCGGTAGGGTGGTTGTTGTGAAGAGACCAAAGCATTATGTATGGGTTGTTGTTGATGAGATGGTTGAGGTAGTGTAGAAGCATTTTGTAAAGGGGGTTGTTGGGTACCACTTAGAACATTCAGCTGGGATGTGCCTTGTGGAGGTAATTGAGGTGGAATGTTGGATTGGTGAAGCTATTGAGATGGTAGATTTGTGGCCCTAGGAGGTGGAAGCAATGTGGTAAAGGGTATGCCCCCAGTGTTGACTGTAGGTTGATTCGAAAGAGGGGGTGTTGTTAGCGTTAATGGTGGGGGTTGTGGAACATTTTGTGGCATACCATAGGCAAAAGGATTATTGGGATCAGGCATTTGAGGACTACCCATAACTGAGGTTGGAGTGTGTGGGGGGTGGTTAACCTGATAAAGAATAGCATTACCAAATTCAGGTTGATGCCAACCCTCAACTGGAGGAACATTGGGGAAGTATGAACCTTCTGGTGCATTATGTGAACCTTGGAGCATGTTAGATGGGGGACTCCTATATTTGGACAAGTCGACACCTGAGGGGGTTTTGACACCCTTCTCAATTAGGTGGGCCAAAATTTCTTCTCCATGTTTTTCAAGCAGACGGTCAGTCATTTGCACATTGGTGGGATTGCTAAAATGTTCCTCAAGCATGAGTTCAGGTTGATTAGCCATACTCTCTTCACCATGTGGTGAGTTGTTCTGATTTTCGGTGTTGGAGTGTGATGAAGTACCATTATGAGGATCTTGGCGGACATTGTTAGGACCTTGAGCAATATTTGCACCATCAGTGGGATTTGTATTGTTATTAAGGTCTTGAGACATGTTCGCTTGGGAATTTTGACCTTGTTGTTGTTCCATTTGTCTCTTAGCTTGTGACCTAGTTTGAACGGGCATGCAAATGTGCTATGGGTGGATTATAAAGATGTTTTTGACAAATGACTTGATTGTGATCGGATGAAATAGGATTGTGATGGGGTTTGGATTTGGATCAATTTTTGTTTGGATATATTGGATTGGATTGGATTTTGATTGGATCAATTTTTTATTGGCTAGATTGGATTTTGATTGAATTGGATTGGATTATTAAGAGCAATAGGATTGAACTGGTTGAAAGGATGTGATTTGATTGGTTGGACAATTTGATCAAATGATTGGTTTTGATAGATTTGGATGATTGGATGGGTATGATTGGATGATGAAAGATGTGAGAGAGACCTTGAGTTTAACCAAAGGAAGTTACCCTTAGTGACCTAGAGCTTTGATTGATTAAGAGGATGATCACGGCACCGAATCCACCCTAAGATAGGAATGGATTGATTGGGCCGAAGATGATAACTTACAACACTGAATTTACCTCAAGATGGAAGAAAATTGATTTGGGTCAAAGTTAAAGACTAATAATCAAATTCAAGTGCTATGGTCGATTTGGGTAACCTCTTTGTAATACAAGGTTATGGTGGTTTGGTTATGAGTGGTGTTTGGTGATGTAAATGGTAAAATTATGATGTTCATTAGGTGATGGTATGGACTTTTGAATGGAATATGGGGAAATTAAAATGAAGGGTGGATTGAAGATGATTATGGAGAATGAGTGGGGATTTAGAATGGTTAAATAGAGGTTTGGAATGATAAGATGGAGGTTTAAACTGATCAAATGGAGGTTTTGGGAGACTTAGAGTGACGAAAAGGAGGCTTGGGATGACGAGATAATGGTTGGGAATGATTAAACGATGGTTTAGAGGCTAAACGGGTCCAAATGGGGTGATTTCGGGTGTTCAGGAGGGCAAATTCACCCCTCTACGGTAAATCAGGGGCGTGGCCAGCTTTCTGCAGTGAATCAGGGGTGCTTCTGCCTTTCTGCAGTAAAATAGAGGGTGCTTCCACCTTTCTGTAGTAAAACAGGGGTGCTTTCGCCTTTCTGTAGCAAATTAGGGGCACTTCCGCCTTTCTATAGTAAAACAGGGGCGCTTCTGCCTTTCTGCAGCAAATCAGGGGCGCTTCCTCCTTTCTGCAGTAAAATAGAGGGTGCTTCTGCCTTTCTATGGTAAATCATAGGTTGGTTTCGATGGAAATTGCTATGGCAAGGACTCAAAATGATAAAATAAGGCCAATGTATCAAAGATTTCACGGGTTTTTTACAAGAAAACACTTCAAGCAAGCAAAATCCTATGATTAATGTTAAGGGTATGGCCAGGAAAGGTCTTAATCTAGGATGCACAAGGCTTCTAGGGAGTCCTCGATATACTCCCGGTACGTGAGGCACAACCGTGAACACCAGCCCGTCACAAGCATGAGTCGGGAACCCCAACAAGATACTGAAAGGCTCGGACCAACTCTTCACGTCTATCTAGGTATCACCCTAGCTTCAATGCTCTGCCAATTACGACGTGACTGGATTGGGGTACAACTTTCATTCTCCTCCCTTTACATACCCCGCCAGTACGCGTGGTTGGAATCGTCCCTTTGGGTGATGAAATCTCCAAGCAGGTCCCACTAAAAAGAAGACACTAACTATTTCCAACTACTCCCCAGGCTCACACGAAGTGCAAGGGGAAAGTGAAAACAAATTAATGCCCCCTTGGGTAACACAAGAATAAACAATCACAGCAAGCAATCAAGTTTACTCCCCCTAATTAGAATATGTTCCAAAATAACAAGGATAATCTTCAAAATTTTGATCAAATAGATGGCCCTGCAAATAAATGTTAGCTATCTTATTCTTCGTTCTTGGTCAATTACACCATAATATGCTGCAAAATGTTAGCAAAAAATACCAATATCCTTGCCAAAACAATGTTAGAGGGTTACTACTCAAAAATTGCAAAAAAATGAGAGCAAAAATGAAGCTAAAATGAATGTTTTACCTTCCAAACTGTGTTGTTTTAGTTTGTTTCTGCCTTTCTATAGTAAAACAGGGGTGCTTCCACGTTTCTGCAGCAAAATAGGAGTGCTTCCCCCTTTCTGCAGTAAAACAGAGGGCGATTCCGCCTTTCTGCAGTAAAATAGGGGCACTTCCGCCTTTCTGCAGTAAAACAGGGGCGCTTCCGCTTTTCTGTAGCAAAATGTTAGAGGAAAAGAGCCTTTCAAAATGAAAGGGCGTATCCGCCCCTCTGCAGGAAACTTTATTAGATTTTTGAAAAAAGAAAGGTTGTATGCCCTACTGCAAGAAAGTGTTAGAAAAGATCTTCTAAGCAGAATGACGTATACACCTAACTGTAGCAAACCTATTAGAAAAATGAAATTTTCAGATATAGGGCACTTCCGCCTTTCTGCGGCAGAATCAGAGGCACTTCCGCCATTCTGATGTAAAGCAGAGGGTGCTTCTACCTTTCTGCGGTAAAGTAGAGGGTGCTTCCGCCTTTTTGCGGTAAAGTAGAGGGCGCTTCCGCCTTTCTGCAGTAAAACAGAGGGCGCTTCTGCCTTTTTGCGACCTTTTCCTGCAAAATTCTTAGCAAAAATGAAGGTTAAATGCAAGAACCCATTTGTGGGTCCCACTGAATGTGCTTGAAATGTGTACCTTGGAATTTTATCCTATTCTAATGTGCAAAATAACTAAAAATGCAAGTGGAAAAATACTAAGAACACTTCAATGATTAGCCTAAAGAGTGATAAAACAAGAAGGAAAATAGATGAAATGAGATGCAAATGATTATACCTTCCTTGCTGTTGAAGACTCCTTGGTTGGCCCTTGATTTAGATGACTTTGTGTGCTCCTTAGATGGCTTCTTGAGTGACTAAATGCAAGATTGATAATGCAAGATAATTAATGTGGATGGATAAATGATAGTGAATACTTGAGAATGCAAATTGACAGCATAAGGTTGCTCAAATGAAAAGTGTTGTAAATGCCCTTGAGGAGGGGGTATTTATAGAAGAATTTGAATTCTCTAGAGAATTCAATGGTTGAGATTCATCCAACAAGGTCAAGATGAAGGGCTATGGTGGGTTCAAAACTCACAAGCCCTCTCATCTTGACATGTGGATGGTGAAGTGGCTAGGAGGAGATGAGGTGTGAGTGAGGTGATTAAAAGGTACATGAGGTGGAGGAAGGACAAGTACCTTCCAAGTACCTTGGGGAGTGAGAAGATCTCCTCAAAAAGGAATTTCTTGTCCCCAAGTGAGAGTGAAAGGGACATTTGAGAAATTTTGGAATTCCTCAAAAATCTCCATGGAAAAAAGAGAGGTGGTTGGAGAAATAAATGTGAATTAATTCACATTCTTAGGAGAGTCTAAAGGATAAAAGGTGGGCTCCAAAAAGGTGGGACTTGGTCACATGTGGATGATGTGATAAGTCCAAGGTTCTAGAAGCCTTGGAAAGATACAATGTGAATTAAAAATTCACATATAAAAGAGGGGAATCTAGGATAAATAAATGTGAATTAAAAATTCACATGGAAAAGAGGGTCAATGCCAAAAAGAGATAAATGCAAAGGTTGACTAAAAAGGTGGTGTTAAATATGGCTAATGACCTTGGTTAAGGTTGTGCAAATATTTGATTAGAATAATTAATAGAGGATTAGAGGCAAGTGGCAAATGTAGGAGGACGTGACATTAATCTTTGATTAAGAGGATGCACATCATAATCATGAATTAATTAAATTAATTAAGATTAGAGCAAGATCATGGAGGATGTGACAAGGAGAGAGAGAATGAAGAATTTTAAATTGATTTTAAATCAAAAGGGTCAAAAATGACTAAATTAAATAAATTGGTGTATTTATTTAATTTAGAGAGGGAGAAGGTGAAAGATAAAGCATTTAGTTATTAAATTAAATACTTTATAGATATAAGACAAAAGGTGTAATATTAATTTGATAAATTAATATTTAATATGATAGACGAAAAGGGAGTAAATTTAATCATATAGGAGTGATTAAATTTAGATGTCCACAGGACCCATTCACCCAAGGTGAAAAATGAGTTTCAGACACTAAATCTAGGCCACACAAGCCAAGAACACCTAAATTATGATTGGTTACTAATTGGTGTCAGGATTATTCTCAAAAATATGCAATAAATAAGGCTTGTGGATGCAAAATAGGGCCAATTAAAGCATAAGAAAACCCAATTATTAATGAAAAATCCTAGGGAAATGTGAAAGTGTGCTACAACACTTTACAACACTCCAAATAAGGCAAGATTTAGGTTGATTATGTTTATTATGCTTGGTTATTTGACAAAACCATGGAAAAGTGTGAAAGTGTGCTACAACACTTCACAACACTTTTGCAAGGAACCATTAAAATTTATTAATTCACAAGGGCCCGGGACCTAATGTGAATTTGTTATCCATATTACAACATTAAATCAAGGAAACATTAAGCCAAACCACAAGAAGAGCCTGAACAAGTCAAAAAAAGTAGAAGGGTTACTTTTTCAATGACTCCACAAGGTCTATTAGATGGATGTCAACTTTGCATTTTTGAATGGTGAGCTAGAAGAAGAGGTCTACATGCAACAACTGAAAGGATTTTACTTGTTAGATCAACTAGATATGGTTTACAGATAGAAGAAATCTTTATATGGATTGAAGCAAGCTCCTAGAGCTTGGTATGCATGGTTAGACATGTATTTGATTCAGCAAAGTTTCAACAAAGGTACGATAGATAGCAATCTATATTTCAAAATGGAAAATGACAAAATATTGATTGTGGTTTTATATGTTGATGACATTATTTTTTGAGGAAATGAAACTATGTGTAAGATGTTTGTGGAAGAAATGCAAAAAGAATTTGAGATGTCTATGTTTGGAGATATGAATTTCTTTCTTGGGATACAAATTAATGAAACAGGGAAAGGAATTTTTATTTCACACTCTAAGTATGTGAAAGAGATGTTGAAGAAATTTGGGATGGATGGTTCCAAACCAGTATGCACTCCTATGGTGACTTGTTAAAAATTAGGTAAAGATGATGATTCACCTAAGGCTAATCAGAGCAAATATAGATCTATGATTGGTGGACTATTGTATTTGACTGCTACTAGACCATATATTATGCATGATTTTGTCTATCTTGTGGCTATATTACAAGAAGATCCTAAGGAAACACATCTTATTATTAAAAGAATATTTGAATATTTGAATGGCACTTCAGATTATGGCTTATGGTATCCTAGCGATACTTACTTTACACTAAGTGCTTATACAAATGTAGATTGAGTTGGATGTGTAGATGATAGAAAAAGTACAAGTGGTTGTGTATTCTTTCTTGGTTATAGATTGGTAGCATAGTTGAGTAAAAATCATGATTCAGTTTCTTTATCTACTATTGAAGCTCAGTATATTTCTTTTGCATCTTTCTGTACACAAGTTTTATGGATGAAATAGGCATTGAAAGATATCAAAGTTATGTATGGTGATCCTATTTCTATCTTTTGTGATAACACAAGTGCAATTAACATTTCAAAGAATCTATTGATGCACTTGAGGACAAAGCATATATCTATCATGTATCACTTCTTGAGAGAGAAGGTTATGGAGAATGAAGTAAATCTTGAGTATGTACCTATGAAGGATTAGATTGTCGATATATTTATGAAGGATTTTCCTAAAGATACTTTTGAGTATCTCTAGGAGAAGTTAGGGTTCATTGCCTCTCCTTTCTTGAACTAGATGCATATGGAGATGCATCAGTTCGGTGGGTCCATGGATCTATCAATGATGAAAAGGGAGACTCTCCCTTTCAAATATGATTACAAAACCTCATAAAATATAATAAATGAAGGCATAAAATACATAACAAGAACTAAAATTTGGAAGAGAAATCTACAACTTATATTCTATTCAAGCATTCCAAAGATTACATCAAAATGAAGCCCATGGGCTCCTCTTCAATGCTACATGCAACACCTGCAACAAATGAGTCTTCAAAAATATGGGACAATTTTGGTAGCATCTGGGTATGTAAACTTCACTTCTCCAAGCTCCCCTCAAAAATGAAAAGGCATGAATAATGTAGAGGAAGTAGAAAGAGAAAACAAATCATAGTTTTCAAAAACCATCAATTGAAAACCACTTTGAGGAAAGTACACCCAACCTTGAGAGTTTAAAATATGCCATAAGTAAATGTGGTCCAATTCATTTCAGCCCTTTCTTGGGTTCCTAGACACTTGGCCAATCAAATTTTAGATGCTATGACAACTTACACCTCTTACAGATTCCTTACAACCTATCATAACAATTGTTGCATGCAATGACATGCAAGCAACATGCAATATTCTTTTGGAAACCCACTTTATGACAACATATATGACACATGTACATGAAAATATGAATCTTTGACCTCCTCCAAAAGTGGGACGCCCAAAAGGAATATTCCCTTACAAGATACTTTTATCGAATTATCAAGACCTTTTCCCCATAGGATTTACATTCACATTTTCACACAAATGGGAAAATACTTTTTTACAAATGAAATTATTATTTTACTATCACCCAAGCCTTTATTAAAATAAACAAAGAAAAACTAAAATATTTTTGGCGACATAGGATTGCCTTTACACCTTGAATTCTCCTGCATCAATCAAACATCTAGACTAGTTTTTTGGTGGATATCTCTCAGAGGAAGCAGATAGTGTCATGTGTTTTCATTGCAAGAGTATTCTATTTTTAATGTCAAAGGGGAAATCAATGTAAAATATCTTTTTCCTTTTTCATTAATGTCAAAGGCGGAGAGGAAGAAGATGAGATGGAAAAGAGTATCATGTGAAAAAGATTATCTACTTTAAAGGGGGAGAAACAAAAAGAAAAATTATAAGAAGTGTGTTCAAAGCTAGTATGTTTTCTTTGATGGTTTTTCACATCATGTGTTGCCATAAATGCTAAAAGGGGAGATTGTTGCAAGAATGAAGGTGTTTCCATTGATGTCAACTAGTCAATTAGTCATCAACTAGTTGATGTTGTCATTGTGTCATGGATGCAGGTTATTGGTTGTATATTCGAGGATATTAAGAAAATTGTAACAAAGAAAGGTTGTAGGTGTTTAGTGGTTGCTCCGAGTTTTTCTCTAGGATTTTCTCCTATATTTGTGTAGTTTAGATATGTTGATTATGGTTGTTGGAAGCTACTATATCCTAATTTTGGGCTTTTGGATCACTGCGTAGTATGAGTTATGTTCACTAGTTGTGAACTATGGTTTTCTATGATTTTGGATGAGATCAGAGAGAAATGTTGTCAGTCTGGATTTATTTTTAGTAAATTCCTATGACTTGTGGTTCTTGAGTTAAGTTTTTATGATCATGTCGAAGATAATTTTGGTGTCTAAAAGGATTGGATCGTGCTAAGGATTGTGTGTGCTTAATTGTTCTATCCGTTTTACACTAGTTTGGTTGACCTTGTGTTAAACACTACTTTCAAAGTTGATGAATCATGTTGAGACCTACTTGGGTCCTCATCAAACATGTTTTTGGGTTGCCCTCATTCTAATTCCACCCTAGGATGTTTTGGTGTTGAGATAATTTGAATTTAATGATGGATGGTTGACTTTGGATATGTTTCAAAGTTGAAGATAGTATAAATACAGGATGAGTCAGTGGTGAAAGTGGTAAAAGAGATAAGTTCAAAGAAATGGAGAAGATAGATAAGAAGAAGATAAAAATATGTGTGTGTGTGTGATGCAAGTGTGAAAGATCAATGTGAATTCTAAATGTTGAGTTTCCAAATGCAATGAGCTAAAGGTGTATTCTATCATTCATGCATGTTTGCAAGTGGTTGAGTAAATTATGGTGGAAATCTCTATTGCATTGATATTTTCTTCTCTCTATAACATATCTCTTCTATATTCTTTGTATCTCTATGGGAGTGAGCCCTCTGGGTGGTTAACCCTATTGGACAATGAGTCCTTGTTTTGGTAGTGATCCTTTCTCTGGAAGTGAGCCTTTGTAATCAATTTTGTTATTCTCTATATTGTGAGTTAATCCTTATCATGGTTTTTCCCTCATTGGGTTTTTCACGTAAATCTAGTGTTACTATGTGTGATGATTTTCAGTTTTAGTGCTTGCACTTAATGTTTAGTCATTTTAGTAGAGTTAAGGATTTGTGATTGATCTATGTTCTCGTGAATATTTTAAATTTTAAATTTCTACAATTGATTCACCCCCCTCTCAATTGTCTTGTTTAACAATATTTTAGATCTAAAAATTGTGTTCAAATTTTTCATTTACTGATCAAGCATTTTAAACAATCTTGCACACTTGCATTTTAATTTTCATAATGTTAAATAGGGAAAAATATGGAATCACTTTTAGACCTATTTTAATATAGATCTAGGAACCCTAAACGATATCCTAAATAGTCAAACTTTTAGTTTTTAGAAACCTTGTCAAGGACACAGATCCCTTGGGTACCTTTGTTCTCTTATTTTTGGCTGAAATTTTTCTCAAATATCTATTTTTGTGTTATTTGTGTGCTTATTATGTCTAAATTTCTTTTTGGGTGCCTTGCTATCTCTATTTTCAATTTTGTGCTCATAGTGGGTACTCTTATTATTTTGAAACTAGCATGAGCTTCATGACCTAGTGGCCTATTGTCAATACTTTAGTGAGACCTAGTTGTAGATTTATGGTATCTTGCAATATTGTTACATCCAATGTGGATCTTGAGTCTTCCAACTCTTTCATGCAAAGTGTTATCAATACTCAACCCATGTTGGACTCTATCCCTAATGCTATCATACCAATGAAAACTTTACAATCAACCATTTTTTGGATGCTGAGACTGATGTTGCCCATGTTCTCGAAGATGAACTACAAACAATTTAGGACTTCAAGACTATGTGAGTACTAAATCTCTAGCTAGCATAATGGAACCTATAATAGATAACATGAGTTAATTGATTAGTGATGCTCAAGGATTAGAGGTTTTGCATAGCCTATCACATATAGTTGATGCTAATGTACCTATAATGGATAGTTGTGTTGAATCTTTGGGATACACTCAAAGTCAAGGAGGAATTCAAGTATCCCTCCCCACAACTATAGCGTCTATTTACATATACATGAATCCTATTTTCGCTTCAACAGTACAACAAAGCATTGGCATAACTCCAACCTTAGGCCTTTCCAATAGAAATCCTTATGTTTTGATTCCTCACATGTTACACCCCAAATTTCATCCGCTCTCATAAATTTGCAACATAGTAGTCCACCAAAAACATACATAATCCTGCCATATTCACCATATTCCCAAAACATGTCAACCAATGTTTCATTCATTAACCAACGTTTTCAAAACATGACCTCACTTCAACAAAAAATCTCAACATTGAAAAAATACCAAATCAAACAAGCATTGCAATATGTCAAAAGAAACCCATTGTCACTTGAAATATTGAAAAGGCTAATGCCACAAAAAAAAAATAGAGATACCCCGATTTGACAAGTACAATGGTAAAGGAGACCCTAACAATCATTTATCAAGGAAGTATCTTTTAATGACCAATGAAAAATCTTATCTAATAAATAATCTTTGAAAATAAATCACTACATAGTGTGGTAAAGGTTGACACATTCTATAGTATTGGAAATTGTACTCCCTAAAGGGGAAAATATAATTTCATGCTTTATTTAGAACTCTCTTTAATTTCAACTCCATTAGCACATTCTAGAGGCATTTCCTAGACTCAAACTTTCCTTTCAACTCAGGAGAACGTGTTAGTGCTACCATAAAAAGTTCCTTTTTTATAATATTTCACCATATTAACCCCAACAACCACTCATTTTCTAAATAAGTTTGGATTAAGCAAACCCTAAACTTATAAACCAAATTTGAATGTGTGAAAAATGGTTGGATAGGGGTGCTAGCACCCTCTTCTAGGTGTTTTTCTTATCAAATTTGATCTTTCATTCATTTTAGTATCTAACTTCAGAGGTGTGAATTCAAAATTGATAAACAAATATTTAAGGATTCCTTCATAAATTGAAAGAAAATTCATTTTATTGATTTCATTTAATTTCATATAACTATCTAATAGTAGATAATATTTATTGAACTAGAGTTATCTTTATTCAATGCTCATGTAATTGTAGCATGTTCTCCTCACAATTGAGGAAAATGTTAGTACCTGTAGTTCATCTATATATATGATGAATGTAGAACTTTTTTTAGGAAACATAATTCCCATAATGTTTATCCTTAAATATATTTTTAGGATCACAATTGTTAAAATTTTCTAAAGGAAGTGTTTTATTATACGTGTTTCGTTGAATTTTGAGGTGTCAAAATTGTATATTTAGACCATTCACAGAATATGTCTAGATATTTTTTATTTTTATTTTATTAAGCAAATATATGAATGCAATTTAGGAGCATAATTCTAAGAATTTAATCTCAACCTCAACATATACTTTTCATTCTAGCGCAAATCATTTCCTTTATATTCCATTGTTGATCACATGCTCACTTTTCTCTTTGACCTTTAGAAATATTAACATAATAAAAACATTAACTAGGAAACACAAGTATTTTTTATACAAGACAATGAGACAAATAAGGATAACTTAACTATCTAACCACTATGTTGCATGAGACGGTAAGCAAGAGTTTGAATTTAGAGATCACATTTGTGTCACCAAAAAAATGTATATTTGGAATTTTTGTGCTCACTTGAGTCTTTCTTATGTACTTTGGCTTGATTTTACCTAGATTTAATGTTGTAATGTGGCCAACACATTCTCATTAGGTCTTGGACTCTTGTGAATCATTAAGACTTCTAAGATGTCTTGTAAAAGTGTTGTGAAGTGTTGTAACCAACTTTCACATTTTTCTAGGACCCTTTCATTATAATTCACTTAAATATCCCCTTTTTATCACTTACCAAGTCTTATTTCAAAGTGTTGTAAAGAGTTGTAACAAACTCTCACCTTTTCTAGACTTTTCATCAGTAAATCAACCCTTTCTCATGTTTAAATGACCCCTTAATGTACACTTTCTAGCCCTACTTAAGCATATTTTTACGATATTCCCGTTAAACCTTATTTAATGCACTTTAAATTTTCCCTAGTGGGACCAAGCCACCACCTAGGGAGAATTAGTCCCACTGGGCACAAAAATCAAAATAATTTTAATTTCTTGGCAGGATTTTATTCTCTTACCCTTCAGGTTGGCCTGTGATGTGTTATTTTTGGGAAATTTAGGAAAAGCAAGTATAAATAAGGGTTTTTCCTCTCATTTTAACCCCCATTCATCTAATCTCCTAGGTCATCCATCATTCAAGCAATTAGCAAGCATTCAAGCATCTCTAAGCATAATCAAATCATCTATTAGAGCACTTCATTACATATCTTCATATTTCTACATCAAGGGTTTGGTAAGTTTATGACATTGCATGTTGTTTATTTATCATTCTCTTCTTATTTCATTTCATTTCATATGGTTTGATTACCAAATCAGGGTTTGACCAAGGCAAACCCCTGTACTTTAACCCTTAACCCTTTTTCCCCTCTTTGCATGTGTGTTTGTAGGCCTTGTATGCAGATTTTTCAAAGAGTTTGGTGTCAAAAAGTGGTAAAAAATCCATTAAAGTCAACAAAGCCCTAATTGAAGCTTGGAGACCAATTTCAATCTATTTTTTGTAGATTCATATCTCTAGACACTAGTCAGAAAAGGAAGTGTATGTTGAGAGCTATAAAATCTTGTTCTGAAATTCTAGAAATTCCCAGGTGGACTAAGTTGCCATCTTTGGCGAATTATTCCCACTTCTAGGCCTAAAAAATTATTTTTACATTTTTGAGTACCCATTTCGTAGATTCTCGTTCCAACGGATTTTCCCTGAAACTAGACTAAGTCGCCTAGCTTGGCGCAAGTGTCCTAGTCAATATTGTGACTCAAATCTATAGGATTCTAGAGCCTCTCTGCATCAGACTTCAGACTCCAGGTTTACCTCTCCAATTCTATTTAATTATTTTATCATTTACTTCCATTCTTAGGTGTTTTTACATACATCACTGTGTTTTCCAGTACTTTGCACTTCTTAGGTTTAGCATCAATAAATCACTTCTTTTTTAGTTTGTTGCATTAATCCATCATAATTAGACACATTACATTCCTATTTACATTAATCTTGAGTGTAGACATTAGCATTTTGGGCCCATTTCTCTCCTCTTAGGTGGAAAAACCTAGAAGAGTTAGAGAACCCTTGAACACCCCAAAATCATTGTCCACATTTTGGTGAACCTAACTTTTGAACATTTTTGCTTCTGATCTCATTTTCATCCTAGGTTTAACTTGCATCAGCATTGCATTAGGCATTGCATTGTTTAAATTCCATCCTAGGGTTTTAAAAATTGCATTAGTGAAAAGCTCATATAGGTTGCATTTTTACATCATATTTCAATAAAAAAATCTACATTTTCCTATTGTAGTTGCATATGTGCATCTGCAAGACATCAAATTGCATTCAAATTTTTTGAAAAATCACAAAAAAATCCTCACTGGGACTAATTCACTACACTGGGCAAATTAGTCCTTCTGCACATTTTGTACTATAATTTCTAGCATTTTCTGCATTTCTATTTTCTTCTATTGCATCTCTGTTACAGTTTCCATAACTTTTGATATTAGCATTTTATTTCTCTTATTCTCCATTTCATTTGCATCCACCTTGCCTTTAGTAGCCTTTGTATGAGTATTTGGTGTCCTATTAATAATACTTTCGTGAGAAGAAGTTCACAACTCATGGAATCCCATGATAACACACTTGTTGTAGATCTTGGGTTGTCCCGAGCTACTACGCCTTCTATTGAAAATATTGCCTTAGGCATGGACGTTACCTTTAATGATACTTTTCCTTCCAATAATATGCAAATTGACAAACAAAGTGGTCACATTCTGCAAGACAAATTCATTAATATTCATGAGGATCTAGCACATTTGCAACAAAACTTGTGTCTTGAAAACATTTCAACCACTGCGATTCCTGCTATAGAAAACATCCATCATCTAATTGAAAGTGATGAAGGCTTAAATGTTATGAAACAAATTGCTGAGATATACAACAAACATGCTCCTTCCACCTCTAGCACATCCCAACCAGCACACATTGTGGTTAGTCAAGGAGGATTTAACACTCCTCCTTCCACAATGGCATCCATACCTACCTACACCACTCTCAAAGTCACAACCACACTACAACAAGTTAGCAATCTGATTCCTTCCTCGAATATTCCTACTAGCATTCCTCATTCTTCTGTGACATCGAATGTGTTCTACTCTTCCACCATACCATCTATTAGCATTCCATTCACTTTCCCTACCACTACATACACTCCATCACCACTTTCCCTTCCACCTCATACCACTTACAATGACCCTCTCATAACACAAATTTTCCAAACTGTCTCCTCAATGCAAAAAAAAATATCCACCATTAACCAAAACCAAAATGGACCACCTACCTATTATGTCTATAGTAGCCCATAATCTTTTGAAATCCTATGAACACTGATGCCACAAGGAATTGAAATGCCTAGATTTGAGAAGTATGGTGGGAAGGGCGATCCTACTAATCATGTTAATCCTTACACAACCTTATGTAGTGACTTTGTATTTGACGATAAACTCTTAGCCAAACTATTTCCTAGAACTTTAAAAGGCATTTCCTTAGAGTGGTTTTCATCCTTACCAAATAATTTAATTTGTTCATTCAATGAACTAGGTGATGCATTCATAAGTCATTTTCAAGTGCATATGACTCCAAAGAATACATTGGATGATTTAATGAGATGTAAACAAAATGTGGATGAAAAAGTAACCGATTTCATCTCATGCTATTAGTCACTTTATGCCCAACTCGATGTCAAGATTCCTAATCCGCATCTCCAAAATATGTTCATTGAAAATTTACAAAGTCACATTCAAGATAGATTGACCATGATGAAATTTCCCTCCTTTATGCAATTGCGTACAACCCTTTTGCGATTATCACAATTCGGTCAATAGTCATGATGCAAAGTCCACTTCCAACCAAACTGAAAAAATTGAACCTAGCACTTCAAACAATTCACAACCATTTCAAAAACCAAAATAAGGGTTCTTACAATTCAATCCCCCTCCACAACCAACTCAACCTGCCAACAACCAAGTAGCAACTATTAAAGCTACGATACCATATAGTTATGGAGATACAAAATGACAGTTTACACCATTACTAGACCCTCTTCATAACACAATGACCCAACTTATACAACAACAAATGATTTCTTTACCTACTTTTAAACCATTGGATCCAACTAAACCTTTTCCTCCAACCTTTCAGCCTAACACTTATTGCCATTATCATAGACAAAATGGACATGACACATAATAGTGTAAGCATCTTAAACACATAGTGCAAAACCTTATTGATTCTAGTCATCTAGTTGTTTCCAATGTTAATGTTAAAGGCAATACGTTTGCTTCCCCACACAATAACAATTTTAAAAATTTTACCAATTCGATGCCCAAACATAATGTGTCATTTTTCAAATCTAGTGACACTCAAAACAACAATGTGATGACTATTCATAAAGCTATTGAACATCCTGATTTTATTCCACATAACACTACTATTGATCCTATATACAGGGAATTATGGTAAGTACAATAGACGTTATCCCTCGTAAGGGCCCAACTAAGAAATCTCTTGATAGTACTTTCTCTTCTAAGGATATTCTTTTGAATCTTCTTGATGGTCCTTTTTATATATCCAATCCTATTTATGATAAGCAAGTACTTATGGGATACTCATAGATCTTGCCTATGGCAAGAATATGATCACTAGGGAATTTTTGGTACTACATGATCTTTATCAAGATGAGTATGACAAACCAAGAGCATGGATCAAAACACACAATGATTTTGTGTTCCCTACAATAGGATCGATTGTTCTTCCATTACAAATAGGACCTAAGACAATGGATGTTACATTCTCTATCATTCCATAATCGGATCAATTTCATCTGCGGCTAGGCCATCCATGGCTTTGCTCGATGAATTTTTTCCCTTCAATCATACACAAATGCTTGAATTTTTCTCTTGACAATGACATATTCACTATTCACCATAGTGGCTTTAATCCTTTGTATTCTAAAGGAAATTTCTCGTTAGAAGCATTTTGGCCAAAGCCCATGGAACCCATAACACCTCGCAAAGATTTCATTTTCATTGCTTATCAAAATTTTAAAGAAAATAAAATTTCTGAATTGTCCCTCCTCAACATGTCCCCATCCACTTCCAACACTCCCATCCTTGATGAGACAATACTTCAACTAAACCTGAACCAACAGCTCAAGATCAACCAACAATAAACACTTCACCTTCCTCATCTAAACAACCACGCGATAATGATAACAACCCCATCTCGCCTTCTTGTATAAAATAATTTTATAAAGTAAAAGAGAGAGTGATTGACCCACCTCCCATGGTTCCTTTTGTTCCTCCCCTTATGGAATAAAAGGAGCCTATGGTGGATTAACCCACTCTTACACCACCACAACTTCAAAATAGAATCAAAAGAAACTGAGGTGCTAGGGAGCGTAGACGTCGACGTCGTCCCTTTGCTCATCAATTACAAACTGACAAAAACAAATAAAATCAACATCCACATTTGATAGAAGTAATTCCTATTGATCCACCTCCCCAATCACAACAAAATGATCCAATACAATAACCATAACTCATAATACACCCGTCATTATACATTGTCATCTGTCCTTAAGTTGTGATTAATCTAGATGACAATGATGAAATTACTAAAATAGATGAAGAGGTACATAATGATCTGAATACGTTATTTTCCTCTCCCATGAGCTTAAATGATAAATCTCCTACAACAAGTGTAGAACCTGGCACTTCACCTAGTTCGGCTCTTGCTCTTGTCCCTCTAGCCAGTTGTCCGCCTTCCGAACATGATTGGGAGGCGGATGACTTGTTAGATGATTGACTTGCATTCGTCTTGCTAGCCTTTTACAGTTTTCTTTTCCTTTTTCTTTTTATTTGTATGTGTGTCTTGTGTTCCTCCGTAACGTGACGTTTGGTGTTCTCTCTCTCTTTGTACAATTCCTCTATTTATGCATTCATTCTTCTATATGTCATACATTGCTTTTTCCTTTTCGCTTTTGTTTTTTGTTTTCCTTTTGGGGATGATGCAAAGCATTGAGACAGCCCATGTCTCTTCCATGTTGACCCAAAAGGCCCCTTTTCCTTTTCTTTGCCTTTTTCTTGTGCTTGTGTTTTCCTTTTGGGGATGACACAAGGCATTGAGACCACAATGTCTCTCTCATGTTGACCCAAAAGGTTTTTCATTATCTTTTTCCTTTTCATTTTTCATTTGCTTGTGTTTTCCTTTTCAGGGTGATGCAAAGTGTTGAGACCAAAATGTCTCTTCCATGTTGACCCAAAATGGATCTTATTTTTCTTTTGTTTTTGCTCTATTTGTGTCATTCTTCCAATTCTATGTGTATTTGGGGAATGATGACAATTCCGAGCTTTCTAACAAAACACTTTAGCAACGAACATACTAACCCCAAATCCATAGATCCCTTATGTTTGGTGTGTTCCTTTTTGGGGGAAACCCATTTTTCTTTTGTTCCTTTTGCATGATGTACCCTTACTCAGAAACGTATGACTTGACATAAGGTATTTCCAATTTGGCTCTCATGTCTTGTTTCTTTTTGCATTTTTCATTTACTACTTTAAATTAATTTCTCATGAAACAATGTGTAGCAATTCCTTTAAAGTGGGGGCATACATTGGCATTATCATTTTCCATTCTTCTTTTTTCTTGGTTCTTAGTGCAGCCTTATTACTTTATATGATGTGTTTGTCACTTTGTGGATGACTTTGGGTGTGATTTCCTTCATGAGCATGATCTATCTTAGCATATTGCATTCCTCTTGGTGGCCTGATGCAATGCACTGCATCCCCTAAGTTGTGAATATTATATTCTTTGATTGGTCCTCTCTTGGAGACATTAGACACAATGTTCCCTAAGTTATAGACCTTGCATGAACTAAGAAAGATTCCTTTGGACATATTTTTGCATGTTGCATTTTGCATTTACATGGCCACCTTGCATAACACAGCTTGCATTCCTATGATTCCATTGCATTTGTTGATGAGTTCTAAGCATATGAAGCTTTGATTGTCTCATGAAGCACGAAATGACATTGTCCTTTGTGGTACCTTATTAAAGTTATTAGGAGGTATAACTTTGATATGGTTGAGCGGGATGCTCATTCCAAGGAATGACTTTTCCCCATAGCTACTTGCTTATGTGTGAGTACATACCAACCATGAGTGTATGTTTCTCACCTTTTGGGCCTTCTCACCCCATAGACAACCAGAAGTTTTATGGCCCCAGAGTGAGTATACTTGGGCCTTCCCACTCGGTGGACAGCCATAAGTTCCATCACCCCAGAGTGAGTACACATTTCTTTTTCCAAACAAACGGCCTAGATCTGATCCACAATAGGCTAGAAAAATGATAGAAGCTTTATTTCATCCTTTTTCATCATCTTCATGTGTGTTCCTTTGTGCCTATGTTTGTTTTGCCATGGGATCATGATCCTGGGGGCTTGATCATCCTTTTGATTATTGTGCTCTCATCTTATAGGCATGAGTTCATTTGGATCCCTCTTGATGTGCATATTGGGCTACTTTAGTGTGATTTTGAAGCAAGTTCATCCTCTCACTAAAGTGGGAGCTTAATGGGTCACCCAAAAAAATGTATAGTTGACATTTTTGTGCTCACTTGAGTCTTTCTTATGGAATTTGGCTTGATTTTGCCTATATTTAATGTTGTAATGTGGTTAACACATTCATATTAGGTCTTGGACCCTTGTGAATCATTAAGACTTCTAGGATGTCTTGTAAAAGTGTTGTGAAGTGTTGTAACCCACTTTCACACTTTTCTAGGACCCTTTCATTATAATTCACTTAAATATCCCATTTTTATCACTTACCAAGTCTTATTTCAAAGTGTTGTAACAAACTCTCACACTTTTCTAGACTTCTCATCACTAAATCAACCCTTTCTCATGTTTAAATGACCCCTTAATACACTTTCTATCCCTACTTAAGTGTATTTTTTAGGATATTCCCATTAAACCTTATTTAATGCACTTTAAATTTTCCCTGGTGGGACCAATTTTCCACCTAGGGCAACTTAGTCCCACTAGGCACAAAAATCAAAATAATTTTAATTTCTTGGCACAATTTTATTCTCTTACGATCCTTGAAGTCGGCTTGTGATGTGTTATTTTTGGGAAATTTAGAAAAATCAAGTATAAATAAGGGTTTTTCCTCTCATTTTAATTCCCATTCATCTAATTTCCTAGTTCATCCAGCATTCAAGCAATTAGCAAGCATTCAAGCATCTCTAATCATAATCAAGTCATCCATTAGAGCACTTCATTGCATATCTTCAGATTTCTACATCAAGGGATTGGTAAGTTTATGAAATTGCATGTTGTTTATTTATCATTCTCGTCTTATTTCATTTCATTTCATAGGGTTTGATTACCAAATCAGGGTTTGACCAAGGAAAACCCCTATACTCTAACCCTTAACCCTTTTTCCCCTCTTTGCATGTGTGTTTGTAGGCCTTGTATGTAGATTTGTCAAAGAGTTTGGTGTCAAAAAGTGGTCAACAATCCATTAAATTCAACAAAGCCCTAATTGAAGCTTGGAGACCAATTTCAGCTCATTTTCTGTAGATTCGGATCTAGACACCTGTCAGAAAAGGAAGTGTAGACTGAGAGCTACAAAATCCTATTCTGAAATTCTAAAAATTCATAGGTGGACTAAGTCAACATCTGTGGTGAATTAGTTCCACTGCCAGGCCTGAAAATTGATTTATACATTTTTGAGTACCCATTTAGCATATTCCTATTTTGGAAAATTTTCCCCAAAACTGGACTAAGTCGCCCAACTTGGTGTAAGTGTCCTAGTCAATATTTCTAGTCAACTCTGTAGGATTCCATAACCTCTCTACATCAGACTTCAGATTCTAGGTGCACCTCTCCAAAAAAAAATTATTTTTTTATCATTTACTTGCATTCTTAGGTGTTTTTGCATACATCACTGTGTTTTCCATCACTTTTCATTTCTTAGGTTTAGCATCAATAAATCACTTCTTTTTTAGTTTTTTGCATTAAGGCATCATAATTAGACACATTACATTCTTATTTACATTAATCTTGAGTGTAGACATTAGAATTTTGGACCGATTTCTCTCCTTTTAGGTGAAAAACCCTAGAAGAGTTAGAGAATCCTTGGACACCCCAAAATCATTTTCCACAACATTATGTAAGGAAAATTCCCAATTAAAGATGAACTTCTCAAAATCCTTACAAAAATTAAACTAAATATATAATTTAAACAAAAGCATAATGTTCTTTATTAATAATGGCAAGAGGATGTTAACATTATAGAAGAAAGAGATCTAAAAGCTATAGGAAGACATACATAGAGGTAAAAAATGTGAGATATATTTCCCCTATTCTAGTGGACAATAATTTTTAAAATTATTTTATAACTAATTTTAATATTGGAATTCGTAGGTATTACATAATTTAATAGGTTATAAGTAAATTATAAAATTGAGGAAATCATAGAAGACATCAATCTAAAAGTAGGTGAAGCAAAATGCTTTGTAAAAATATTTTATTATTTATCATACATACATCTTATCCTAACTAGAATTAGGATGATTGTGTAATATATTCTACCACTAGTGGGATGAGGTGAAAGATGATCCCAAGATGCCACAAGTCATAAATATAGATTTTAATGAAAAAAGATAATTAATTTCATGATGACCATCAAATGAAGGTACTTTTTCTAATTTTGAAACATTTCAATTTAAAAATGGATTCTTAAGGAAAAAAATTTATAAGGAATGTTGAATAAAAATTTTGACCTTCATTTAGAGGCCCTTACTTTAAAGGCCCCTTAGATACCATCATATTATTGCTGATGAATTTGTAAAATAATTAAATAGGCACCAAAATAATTGAAAATGACATTTCATTGGGTATTTGAGTATAGTTTAGTGGACATGATATGTTCGTTTTGGCATCCAATCATCATTAATTGAAGCCATATTAATGATAAAATTCCTCTAAGTGATCGTTTTTAGTGGGCTTAGGTCTATTTGTTTAAGAAATTTGTAACTTAGGCATTGGGAAGGAAGAGCAATCTACCAAATCTCACTAGGAAAGAAGTGAATACAAATGAACTAGGGCATGTATTTTCTTGGTGTATGTATCCCCTACCTTAGACCTTCAAAAATTATATGCATCCAATCTAATCATCATGAATGTTGTGCAATAATTTGTGGTGGCGATAAATATTGGTTGTGATAACCTACAATAGGAATGTGCCTTATCATAGTTTTATTGGTTGGTTGATGAATGTGTTGATAACTAATGTGGGTCTAAATTATGTGGTCCAGAGGTGTCCCTTCACCTAGCCCTAATTTGCAATTGTGGTGGGGTAATGTTGGGCCTTTATTTTATTGTGTACTCCAAGATGCATCGAACATTATGAAGCTTTATTAGCTGCATACAAGGTTGATTGGAATGATATTAGTGGATAATGTGGTGGCCAATAATGAATGAGATTCCAAGGTATTATATGGTAGGCTAGTGATGAATGTGGTGCACTAGTTCAAGGCCTACTCAATAGGGTTTCATATGTATTCAATCAACCACCTTCTATAAATAAAGCACTTCTCATCCACCACATATTCTTTGGCTTGTTCCACATCACTTTCCTTCACATTCACCCATTGTATACCATTATTCTTTCCATCACCCATTTGGTCTACATCATAGCTTGATCTTGTGTAAGCATCATGTTCCCTTTTAGTACTACTCGACACATTCCAAAGGTCAGTTTGTCCTACCTATATTGGGCTAGTCTATCGCATCATGCTGGGGGTGAAGCCACAATAGTGGTTTACAATTGAAGCAAGGAAGGAAAACTCATAGAAAATGAATGCATGACAAACAAATTGATTTTAAGGGTTCGTACGAACCTATTGGTTCGACCGAACCCATTAGGGTTTCGAGAGAACCTAGGTTTGGGAGAACCCTCCTAATACTTTCCCACCAAAAAAGGCATCAAAACCCCTCATAGAAGGGGGGTTCGAATGAACCCTGGTTCGAGCAAACCCCTAGGGGTTCATTTGAACCCCCTTTATTCCTCATCCCCTCCCTGAGACACAAAAAAAACCTAAATTTTGGCACTTTGGAGCTCAGGTTGAGGATGAAAATGGAGGAATCTTCACAAACCCAACTTGAATCAGGTAGTCCTCAAAACGAGCTATCCAACAAATATAATTTTAATATGTTTTGGTTTTATTATGTATTTTTTTTTTTATTAAAAAAGGTTTTCATCAAAATGAAGGTCTTTGTTCTACACATGTGGAAAAATAGCAGATTATCAAAAAAAAAATTAGAAAATATGAGTGCACCAGATATTGAAGTCCTTGATCCAACAAATAAAATAAAATTGAATTTCGATATATACAAAAAGTTACGTGTTATACGTCGCTATGTCTGAATTGTAATTGGTTTGACTTCAAAACTTGATTAAAGAAAACATATTCAATAAAAAATTTCTAACCAAGTGGAAGCACTAGAAATCAGAGTTACAAATCTAAATTTGAAAGAATTAGAATTTTATCCTTCATGGAAAAAAAGTTATGCATTATACGGTGTGCGTCACTTTTTAAAAATGCTATTTTTTGAAAAAAATCAGTTTTCGTGGGAGATAGAAAAAGAAGTGCAATCTGATTCCAAAAATTTTGAAAAAAATATTTTTAGAATCTACAGACAAAATGTGATGAGACTCTAGTTTTCATCATCTTCAAATTCTTCATGGTTTAGCCGTTATAGGTGCCCAAATGTGAAGGTTTAGTGTAAAAAAATAATGTCAGTGTCTAGTTTGGCCAAAAATTGTAAACCACTATTGTGGGATCACCCTGGGGGTATTTCCCCATACCTACATCAGATCAGATTCATGTATATCCTTGAAATATTCCATAACATCAAAAAAATCCAAAAAACATTCATAAAATCAAAAAATCCAAAAACCTCCAAAATATACCAAAAATCCAAAAATAGGTTGAAAACTAAAAAAGTCAAAAACATAGTCAACATATCAAACTACAAGGCTTTTGCATGTATAACATAGGCAAGGCTAATCTTTGATCATTCCTTGAGGCCTAGGATAGGTCCTTTAGGTGTCTGTCATAATAAACTAGTAGTTCAATTGTTCATACTTCATCAATAAATGAGTCTGTGCCAGTCGAACTATGTGGTCTTTGCATGTATAATGTAGGCAAGGCTAATATTTGATCAGCCCCTGAGGCCCCTAGGATAGGTTCTTAGGTTACCTATTCTTGGTCAAAATCTCAAAAAACATAAAAACATTGGAAATTTTGAAATTCAAAACATTTGTAAAACATCTCAAAATCCCAAAACAGCCTCAAAACATTTCAAAATACCAAAAAACATTAAAAAATTCTATAAAACCAAAAAAATCGACCATCACCTTCAACCTTTGGTAAGGCAAGTAGAAACAAGTATAGCAACTTTTGAACAAACCTAAATGTTAAGGTCTTGAGTCTAGGTCAATAAGTAACAAGTTGGTCAAATTTGTGGTATCAATAGCCCATCATCCTATTAGTCCTAGAATCATCTAATAAATCATGTCTTAGGATACATCTTTCCTACAATGGACATCAACATCAGGAATCATTGTAGTTTAGTCCTGGCTAGAGGTATGAAGAACATTAGCTTGTTTATTGATTTGGTATTTTCTTATAACTTATCTTATTGCACCTATTCCAATGACCTCTCGATGATGTCTATCAAAATGATTTAGAGAGAAAGGAATGGGGCATTGATCATTATCTTCTTTTTTTGTGCTTGTTGGATGTCCTTGTAATATAAAATTGGTGAATACTTGCTTTGTTAGGTATGTATGGAGGGTGTTTTGGATAGCTCATTAACTATTACATTTTGAGGTTTTACCTTTCTATGTTTTGGTTCGAGGTGTTTTAAGCCTCTAAAATAAATCCTAGTAGGGTTTCCATATGTTAGGTGTGAACAAGGATACTCCTATTTGTTTGTCAAGTCAAATTACATCGTACTAGATACCACACCATCCTAGTTGTCTATACCTTGATGCATTGTATCTTTGTGTTTTATCAAACATAAGGAAAGTTGTGTCGTTCATGTCCCAATCTCTTGATAAGAAAATCATCATCACTCATCCTCATATCTAATAAATTCTTGATGACTCATAGGCTTGTTGGAATTTTGCATCTTCTCAAAATCAAGGGTTGATGCTTCTCATTCTTTTATCTTTTGTCTGTGCTAACATGGTATCATGACATTCAACAAAAATATCCATGTATTCATCCTACATAATCATGGCATATCATCATAATAGGAAACATCATCCATACATTACAGTTTTTTAGGATAATATACATTTGTTATTCTAAGCATCTTAATCCATCCCATTTGCATTGCATTATCATTTAAGTTGTTGAGGATAATATAAATTTGTTATTCTAAGCATCTTAAAACATCTCATATGCATTATCATCATAATATAGATCTATTAATCTAAGCATCTCATAAACATAATCATAGCATAGGCATATCACATCAAAACGCATCCACACATACATCTTACATCATCATGGCATATCACATAGAAAGATGTTGAAAGGAAAATATAACCATACATCACATTTGCATCCATGTCATACGTCTATAACATCGCATACATCATAGCATAATCATAAATAAATCATAAATCACATATATATATCCATCACATGTCATATGCATCCATACATCCATAAAGCATAAAATTGAAAAACATCACATCATATAATGCCACATCAAAGAAATCTCATATATATCAAAAAATTGAATGTCATGATACAAATCAAGATTAGTGTGTAATATCATCAAAAAAAATATACAAGAGGCTAATCAAAACTCATCCAATGAATGTATATACATCAATAATCAGGTTGTACATCCAAAAAGTGTCTAAATATTGGCTATTCAGAGCTCTCCTAATCTTCATAGCTTCACCGCTCACCACGGTGGGAACCCGATGGCTGCCTGTTGACTAACAAGCCTCCACAAGACCAACTCAGCACAACCCTACTCATATGTGAATAATTTGACTCTCGCCACTCCTGAGGGAATGCTTTGTAATAGCACATCTTGTAATAGTTGCCTCTTGCATGGCTAACCCATACATCTGTGTTGGGACTATGGGCTGACCCTATGCCTGTTGTGTCACAACCTCTAGCTACTACCAACACCCTATCTCCTATGTCAATGCTAAATTTGAATCATGTTGTAGCTGACGCTCATGGTCAATCTCTATCTTGGCATCTTGTAGTTGTTGCCTGGCTTGGTCCCTCTCCTATGTAACAGCCTGTAGTTTTTTTGTGGCTTTCTATAACTAGCCTATCAACTTTTGTACCTGTGCCTACAACGTCAAGCAATCTATGCATCCCATAGATCGAGACCCAGTGGTGGCCCCTGTGGTAGTTGTTGTGGTTCGCTTTGGTCCATTGGTTGTATAGATGGAACATCTCCATATTGTTTATGCCCCTGATCTAGCACCTTCTCGTCATGCCCCCATGCTTCCCATTCAATGGCTTCTACCGAGGACCCCTCTCTCATCCTCTACCTACTACTGGAACGACTAGAAATGTGACTCAAATAGGAGCATGGGCTTACCAATATGCATCATATGCCTATGTCATCCCACCATCTTGTGGATCATCAAAATACACCCACGGCTGTGGCACCAACTGTCTGAACTCGTCTATCACAACCTAGGGTTGGATTTGTTGTCCCCAAGCAGTCTCAAGGGATCTCTTGGAAAATATTTCCTTGCAACCTTTTGAGGTGCATCCTGCACCTCTCCAAATTGTTGGGCTACCTTGTTGAGGAGGTACTGCTCGATCATCAAGTGATCATGGCCCTACATATACCTAGTCTAGCAATAATAAAACAACTTCTTGTAATCATCATTCCATCAATAGGCATGGATGCAAGGCCTCCACCTGAATACTTTCATCTCATCAATCACCTACCTCTAGTAAAGGATGCCTATAATATCTATGAAATGAAGTGTGGCCATAGCCATGTATCTATACACTACAGGCCCATCACGATCTATCTCCACCAATGTAATCATCAGCCTCAAAATGGCAGTATGCTCATAGGCCCATACATGGATTAATGTGACTTCTATCCCAATGTTACGAGCACCGTGTAGTATACCACCTGGTGCATATCATGGTATAAGTATGTGAGAAATACTAGGCCCCATGTGTAAATAGTCATCTCACTCATCATCTGAGCCTAAAAAATACCCCATCCAACATTGCATCCCCCCACCCGTCTGTCAGGTACCAGGACCCCTAAGATCAATGTGCCAATGAACAATAATAGATCTGTGGAAATCCCCTCATAACAATGAAGGTCAATCTAACCACTATTTAAAGGGTATGTGCAGGATCATGGAAAAAATAAGCCCTTAAGTGGCAAAAAAAAAAATAGAAAACTCAGAGTAAGGCAACTTCACGTAAAAATTTGAATAAGTTATCTATATTATTTCAAAAATATGTAATAATAGAATCTGTAGCAAATTGAATGTAGTTTCTAAACTACTAGGTTTGTTTAAAAAAATAAAAATCTATTTGGTGAAAATTTGAAATTTCAATGCGGTAGTACTTAAATTTCAGGGAAAAAATAAGAAGTAGGTGTCAGTCTAACCACCTAACCACAATAAAATGATAATATTTTTTTATAATATTTTAGATATAAGTAGAGGACTCCTGTCTTGATGTGATGCATATTTTTTTGTAAATTTTTTCCAATTAAATAATTAATTATCAATTTTTATTACAACTTTTAAAAAATATAAAAACTCGTATGTCTAACCACCTTAACTTGGTCAAAACATCATGAAATTCAATTTTTATTTTTTTAATCTTATAGTATGTGAAACATAGAGTGTGACACATGTTTGGGATTCAAAAAATGTGATATCGTTTGAAAGCTATAAAAAAAATTCAATCAGTCTATCAATCAGGACTTTAGTCGTAATTTGAATAGAAAATGAATAATAATTACTTATTAAATTCAAAGTAAAGCTTAATTTATATTGGTGAAAAGCTGAGAATCTCCTTTAAAAACCTTTTTTGTTTCATCAATTTTGGGTAAAAAAAAGTCGTCAACCACATACCCATCGTATTGCCACTTTTTGGCCCATCATGATCCTGCACATACCCGTAAAACTCATATTGATCAACCCTAAGAATCTCAAAAATAGCATCACCTATGGCCTCTACATCATACACTATCTGGTCATTGTGGATGGGGATCTGCAGGATCTGCCATACATCCTCGAGGGTAGCACTAGCCTCTCCAATGGGTAATTGAAACAATGATTTCTTGCTTCGCCAGCGCTCGACCAAGGCTATCATCATAGTGAGGTGTGTACAAACGGCTAGCATCTGTGCAACAGATCCAAAACCAATCACGCCTAGGAAAAAATGCATCATCGGTCAAGTGCCTCACCCGATGTAAAATCAAGCATCAATGCTCCTTCGAATGGAGCGAACGAAGAACCTCCTACACTTAGAATGTGCACCACGTCAAAATTTTGTGAAAGGGTATGAGCAAGATCATGATGGGCCAAAAAGTGGCGATATGATGGGTATCTGGCTAACGACCTTTTTTTACCCAAAATTGATGAAACGAAAAGGGTTTTTAAAAGAGATTCTCATCTTTCCACCAATATAAATTATGCTTTACTTTGAATTTAATAACTAATTATTATTCATTTTCTATTTGAACTACGACTAAAGTCCTGATTGATAGGCTGATTGAAAAACATCTATAGATTTCAAAAGATATCACATTTTTTTAATCTAAAACATGTGTCACATTCTATGCTTTGCATACTATAAGATTAAAAAAAAAAAAATCATGAAGTTTTGACAAGTTAAGGTGGTCAGACATACGATTTTTTTATATTTTTAAAAGTTGTAATAAAAAATTCATAATTAATTATTTACTAGGAAAAAAATTACAAAAAATACACATCACATCGGGACATGAGTCCTCTACTTATATCTAAAATATTATAAAAAAATATTATCATTTTATTGTGGTTAGGGTGGTTAGACAGACACCTACTTCTTATTTTTTCCCTAAAATTTAAGTACTACTGCATTGAAATTTCAAATTTTCACTAAATAGATCTTTTTTTTCTAAATAAACGTACTAGTTTAGAAACTACATTCATTTTTCTACAGATTCTATTCTTACATATTTTTGAAATAATATAGATAACTTATTCAAATTTTTACATCAAGTTGCCTAACTCTGATTTTTTTGAATTTTTCGCCACTTAAGGGCCTATTTTTTCCATGATGATCCTACACATACCCAAAAAATAACAAATTAGAAAATCAAAATCCTCCTAATGCAAAGGTGGGTCTATATTAGCAAAGGAAATGCTATGCTTTTAGAAAAAGTGACACCAAATTCAATAGTGGTGCTTCTTGTTGATGGTCAAAACAGTACAACAACATTAAACAGAATATTACTATTCTATTTCTCCCAAAAGAGAAAGATAACACATGGAGATCTAACTCCCAAGGTCCTGGTAATTGGTTCTCAATTATGTTGGTTTCACTTAGTGGTTGATATAACTGTAATGTTGAAGGGGCCTTTGCTGGTAACAAAGAACAAGAATGCATAGCATCAATTAGTCTACGTTTGGGGGTTTTAAATAAAAGAAAAAGATAAATCAGAGCTTTAAATCAAAGAAATGTGAGTAAAATTCTTACATATCCAGACATGCATATCAATAATGAGTATTTATTCCACCTAACCACAACTATAGCAAGATGCAATCCATAGAATAAACTATGCTACTGCATACATCCATAATGCTAATTCAGATACCATCAATAATCACTAAACTTACTTCAAACAAATCACCCACTCATCATCCAAAACACAGATCAAATGAATACAATAACAATTTAATTCACAGATAATCCAATGATATGATCTTGAATCCAGTTCCTTCTATTAACTTTCATCAAATAAGGAACAATTAAGCACAACAAAATCACTAGCATATGGATTGATCATGTACCATTAACCTTATCAAAATGGATCCAAACTTTAAAATCATGACATGAAAAATGTATGAAAACTGTAAAATAATCAAGCCTTTTTACTAAACTTTTCATAGTATCTTTCTAAAACCTTGAAATCCTAGATCTAGTTTCTCTCTTCTATCCTCAGGTGGTTGATATTTCTTCAATTAGCCGACCTTTAAAAAATAGATTCTAAAAGTACATATAGGGTGCCACATGAACGAATTTCTCAATTATCAATCAAGATCCACAATTCATGGAGTCAGAACTGATCATAGAAGTGGAAAAAAGAACCCATGTTTCAAGGTTGATCACTTCGTTGTACAAAAAGGAAATTTGATACTCCAAGAAGAAAATGAAACCCACGGATCAGACTCAGAGTAAAACTTATGTCAAAATCAACAAAAAGAGGAGAAGAGCATATAGAGCATGGTAAAAAGAGTCAGTCACTTTTTCACTGAATGCTCAAGAATGTACTCGTCAAAACTGGAGAACATCTATTGAAGAGTATCCAAATCCGGGCCATCCAACTAGTCACCTTCAAATTTGATTCTTTCAAATTCCATAGAAACCAACTTTTGCATCTCCTTTAACTTGACTAGCTCCTTTCTAGCAGTTCTTAACTCTTCCCGGATATCCATAAACTGATCTAACAATAAATTCTCCCCATCATCTCCCTTTTGTAGGATTTCCTCAAACCTACTCCTCCATCTCTCCCTTAGTTTATCCAATGACAAACCTTCTTTATTGGAGGAATCTAAGTTGATTAAAATGGCGACAATCGCCTCTAACTCAATCATCTGTTGATTCAAGCCTTTACTCATTTCTCGGACTTCTTCTTGATGTCCATGCATAGCTCTTGACTTATACCTTATGATGCTCACATTTTTCTCCATAAAATCTTCATTTCCCTGCTCAAGGATTGAATATTTCAGCAAGGTGGACTTGGGCATTTTGCTAATATCCTCAATCCTTTTAACATATTCCTTGTATTAATTATCTTGCTTATCCAGATCCTTAGCCTGTTGGTCTAGATCTTCTGCCAACTCAAGAGCAGCCTTATGAATCTTAGAACCCTCAAAAAGAACATCATCAACCTCCTGGTTGAGCTTATCCAATCATTTATCCATCATTCTTACCTTGCTCTTCATTTGGACCAAATCATCTACTTCCTTTTTGGTTAACAAAACTAGGGATTCAGGAAGAGCAGCTTGTTGGGAAATGGGACTTGAGACATCCTTTAAAAACCTATGAAGCTGGTCCAATTGAGTCTTAAGCTCATCCTTCCTTTGTTTATCTTTGATCATCTGGGTTTTGGTTGAAGAAGCCACAATATCAATCAAAATCATCTATTGGTTTCTCGTAGGCTTTCCCAAATTTAATGCCCCCAATTGATAATCAGTGATTTGCATATCATCATGGCTCTTCTCCATCATAGGTATGGCACATTCAACAATGATCTCTCCAGCATCAGTGAGCCTAGTAGAGTGAAGAACCCGAGCCTTCTTTTTAGGTTTCTCTTTCCCAATTTCTTTCATCATTTCTTCCCAATTCAACGGTTGTGGTTGGACAACTTGTTTCATTTCCAAGTCTAGTTTTAGCCAAGTAGGAGCAATAGGAGTGGTGGCTGCCTGGGCTAAAGAAGAATCAATAGTAGTGGAAGAAAAAGGTTGTAACAATGTAGGCCCCAGTTGAGAATGAACCTCCTGCACATTTTGTTGATCACTTTGTTCTTTTTCCTGTGCTAACCTTTATGCTTCCTCTTTATCCTTTTGTTCTTATAGCCTTTTAGTTTCTAGCTCCTGCTTTAAACATTCCTCTTCCTCTTTCTTTTTCTCCAACATTTGATCCCGCTGCTTCTTCAGCTCTTCAACATAGTCCCATGCCTCCTTGGACTTCTTTTCATGTTTAGCAATCTCAGCAGTCCCTCTTTCCCTTTTCAAATGCTCTTGCTCTTCCTTTTTCCTATAAGCCTCTTCTTGTGCTTTAAGGTTAGCTTCAATAGCTTCTTTTTCTCTTCTTTGCTAAGCCTTTTCCTCTTCAAGGTTATGAAATTTCTGTTGCATTATCAACTTATCCCTTTCTTCTTGAATTTTGAAATCCTACTCCTTTTGTTGTTGTTGTTGAGCCAATTCATTAGCCTTGACCTTAGCTTCCAACTCCTTCTGCTTAACTGCCAACTCAGATTGTGCCTTGGCCTCCTCCTCTTGTTGCTTAGCTGATGCCTCAGCTTGTGCCTTAGCATCAACTTCTCTTTTTGCATCTTCAAAGAGTTCCCACTTATCTTCCTTAGTCAATATATGTTCATTGCCTGCATCATCTATCACATCCAAAGATGTTGATACATGATGCTCTTTATCAGAGGGAGTCTTTTCTGAATCTGTTTCTATAATTATGCACCTCAATTTCATCCTCCATTTTCTTTAAGACCTCTGCTTCATCATGGAGGGATCCCTTTGGTGATTCTTGGCCTAATTCTTGTGCATCAGAAGGCTAAGTAGATGCCTCCCCTGCAACAGATGCATAAGCACCCACCTCCATAGTTGTTTCATCTTCATGTACCTCTAGAAGATCTTGAGGAACCACCTCCTCTTGTTGTGCACTAGAAGGCATAAACTCTAAAGGTTCCTTAGGTGCCATCCTTCTCTTTTCCCTTTTATATCCTTGGTTGGTACCTATAGCCTTCCTCTTCTTAGATGATGTAGCCTTGGCCTGATTAGTCCTCAAACTAACCCATTGAATACTCTTGTCTAGCATTGGTCTTGCAATCTGCTTTATGTCAATTGTTTCCTCAGCATTCCAATCTATTGGATCAAGATCTTTAGTACCAATCTTTCCTGCATCATACCCGGGATCCAAAACAATCCCATCATCAGAAAATGTTTCTGGAATGTCTTCTTTTATCCCAAACTCAACCATAAGTGGGATAGGTATCCTTTCATAATTCTTCTTCCTAAGATCATACTCATCTTGCAAGTCCTCCCAAAAATCCTCCAACAAATTAAAGTGTTTCTCAAAGACACTGGGAAGCAAAGCCCTCATCTTGTGCTTGGGGTCATAGTATTTCCTTGCAGTGTACAAGCCCAACTTCAAATAAACTAATTCATCACAAACAGCCTTAGTTGCTTGAATGTGTGGACAGCAAAAGGCCCCCAGCTTCATTGGAAACTTATGGCACCTAGTCTTGTGTTTGTTGCTAAACTGGAAATTCACAGCCAAGGCTTGATAAATAAACTCCATTAAAATGATCCTATCACCACAACATCTAGGTAGAAAATGGTGGTGACCATCAAAGCCTGCTAACCTAAAATAGGTGAATGTGGGGTATTGGATAAACCAATGCCCCCATTCATTCACAAAATCCATTACCTCCCTGCTAAGCCTATACCCTGCATCACCATTAAGCTTGTTAATAATGACATAAAGAAAGGCATCATTAACCCTTCTATAATGTTGCTCTGATGCCTGCAAGGTGAGCTGGTTATAATACTCCCACACTTTCTTCTGTCCTTGGGCTTCCCCCAATATACCTATTGTTTGAAGTCCAGGAAAAATCCCCACACGGGAAGCTACATAAACTACATAGGAGGTCATAAAGAAACGCTTGGTTTCTCTCACTTTTATCATCTGATTGTGAATGATTTCTGATACTATCATTGACCAGTCAAATTGTTGCCTCCCATACAAAATAGTTTGAATGAAAGGAAACATCCATTCTTTAAATAGTGAAGCATCCCTTTTACCAAACACCCTAGAAAGGAACATGATTCTATCTGCAATTTCTTTACTGAAGTCCACCCTCTTAGGTTGGTCTGGAAGCTTGGTCAGAGACTTCTTCTCCACCCTCATCCAAGTCTTATTCATGTGAAACCTATTCCTCTCCTTATTATCACTGTAAAGCTTCAAAGCCTCCGCCTCATTCAATTTCTTAGGATTCCTGGGATTAGGTATATGAAATAAGAATTTGATCATTGGAGGCATGAAGTCAATAATGACATTACCCTTTACATCCAAACACTGCCTAGTAGCAGGGTTATATGCTCCAGCTACTGTAAGAATCAACTCTGGACATTGAACAGATAGGGGGGAAAGTGCAACATGTGCCAGTCCTGATTGAACAATTCTTTCCATCCAACCTGTGACCTGCTCCTCAGTGAATGTCTCCTCATGCAATTATTCATAGTTAGACTGACCCAAATTGGTGTCAGTAATATTAGTCCAGTAGGAATCAATCTTGCTAGCTGTGAGGACAACCTCCCTATGCTTACATCTCAAGGTATACAGAAGTTGTTCCACTTTGATCTTGTTTGGCCTCACTCCTTGCCATGAAGTTTCACCCATTTGGCTTCTCTGAGAAGCCTCATCCGATGCTCCCAACATCTCTTAATACCTGCACTAATTTCCTGTATTAGATGAAAAAAAATCTAAGTTAGTCAATCATTTAATCCCTCCTCAATCCTCCTAAAATAATATTTACTTGGTCAAACTATGCCTTTATCGGAGGCAAAACCATAGAAGCATTAGGCATAGACAATGTTTCTTATCATGTGGCAGGGTCGGGATTGGAACTGGACAAGGAGTAAAATAATGTTAGAAGTGGGACTGGAACAAGAATCGGAACCAACATAGGGTCGGAGGTGGGACGGGAACGGGACCATAAACGAAACAGGGTCAGAAGTGAGACCGAAGTGAGAATCAGACCAGAAACAAATGTTAGCTACCAAGTTCAAATTCCCCTCCAGATCTGATTCCGACCAAGACTAAAGATAAGTAACATCATAATAATGAACGGGAGCAGAATAATCCAGCAAAGGGAGAGTATTTCAAACAAGGTATGGTCATATGGACCCTAAACCCTAGGTCACATGGGCCCCAAAGGAAACTAGAAATATCATAATTTATCCCTCCTATAGCTCCTTTGTACAAAAGTCATTAAAACCATGGGAAAGGTTTATATTGCAAAACCCTAATTCGCTCAATACATCATTTCCAAAAACTAGGGCACAATGAGAAACCCATACGAACAACCCAAAACCAACGTGAGAAAACCATAATAGGGTCCCAAAAACAAAATTCATTACCCAAGCAAGGAAACCAATTCAAAATTGAAAACCTAGTCAAAACCAAAGCATGACAAAATGGACCTCTCATGAAAGCAATAGCAGAACAAACAACAAAACAAAAATGACAAACAAAAAGACAAACCCAACAAAATGGAATGGAATAGAAAAGAAAGAACCAAGCAAACAGAACAAGAAAGAAAAGAACAAACACCAACAAAGGAAACAAAATAAAACAAAAAAAAGAACAAAAACCCCTCCCACGAATGCGCCAAAACAACACACTTGAAAGAAGAATAGGAGAAAGAAAGAGAAAAAAACCTACCTCAAAACGCTCCTTAGGATTGACCAGAAATTTGCCAAGATTCACTCCGCAATTCGGCCCCGCGATCAAATCAATTCTCTTGAGACTTTCCTGGTCATGATTTTCTTAAAAAATTTGCATAATAATAACAATGAGGCATTTTAAGCATAATTAAACTTTTAATCAATAATTCGCACATGCAAACAAGCTGCATTTAATGTCATAAATGCGGTAGTTCAGGGACGGAGCCAACAACGTGATCAGACAGCTAAGTCAAGTCTACGGAACATCAAAAGTTAAGGTGGACATAGAGCCAGGTCAGAAACAAGATAAAGAAACTACACAAAGTTCCTTATTTCATTTCCAACCTCGAATCCAGTCCCGACAAAAAGACCGACCGAAAATGACAAACGAAGATGGGGGTGGAGACAAAATTGAAATGGAACTTCACAAAGTTCAAAGTTTGATTCCAGGTCCAAATTCGGTCCCGACCAAAAAGAAAAGAACAAAACACAAAAGCACAAGGGAAGCAGGACCGGAGTGAACACCAGACCCAGCCCAAACAACAAAGAGCGAGGAAGAAAAGAGCAGAGACAGAGTCAGGACGGGAACACAAAATGGAAACTTGAAACTTCATATGTGAGTTCCAATCCCGGTTCTGATCCCGCGTGAGAAAACAAACAAAACACAAGGAAATGACCAACAAACAAAAGAGAAACCAACGGAGTCGAAACTATATCCAAACTAGAAACCTTGAAAGAGTTCCATGTTTAGATTTGGTTCCAGACCCGCCTCCGACAGAACAAAAGATAAACTTAGGCACAAAACAAAAGAACTCCTAAGACCCAACCAAACAACCAAAGGTGAACAAAACAAAAGAAAAAGGGGGACCCATTTATTCCAACACAAAATGGGGTGGTTATGCAAGGCATAACACTTCTCCTCAAAGGTGGGTTAGCATTTGAGGGCAGTGCCAGACTGTTTTGAACTCGCACGATGCTCTATGTAAAAGGTGATTTAGCATTTTTGAGTGATGCTCAACCCATCTTAGGTCGTGAGATGCTTCATTGCAAAGGGGAGTCAACATTGAATGCACGACTCTAGACCCAAACTAATCTATGCAATGCTATACCGCAAAGGTAGTGCTCTAGCATCAAAAGTGACACTGGCCAGAGAAAATGTGACTCTCTACAGGGTCACTTTTGGCTAAACTAATTGAACCCTAATAAATGCATTAAAAACATGAAAAATGAGAAAAGTTTTGATTTTCCTACCGGGGGTCCTACGTCTAGAGGCCATCAGAACTCATGAACCTGCTCCATCCAATGTCTAGGAAGCACACACTCATCCATTTTGTCAAAAACTCAAAGCAAAATCACAAGAATTCTAGAAGCATCAATGCAAAAATGAATTGAAAATGGCCTAAACCCACCTATTTAATCTTGGAAATTAGGGTTTTTGAGCCTATTCATCTATTTTGCGAGCTATGAGGCCTATCTTGCCCATTTTTTTGTGTCTTGATCCTATTTTTATGTCATATAGCCTATTTCCTATAAATGAACCATTGATGAATCTTTATCATGAGCTCGACCCAAAAATTAAAAATTTCACCTGATCTCTTAGGGGGGTAGTGTAATAGCATAACTCCTTCCATTGGGACAACAGTGGGGCATCCAAAACAATCAAAAATAATAATAATTTTGATCTTGGTAGTCTCAGTCTTTGAACCAACACAATGGGTACATTTCTTCAAAGAGTGGGAAAATGTAGACGCTTAAATAGTGAATGATACTGTGGACACTGATTTTGGGTGTCCAAAGGTTCTCTAACTCTTCTAGGATTTTTTACCAAAAAGGAGAGAAATGGACCCAAAATGCTAATGTCTACACTCAAGATTACCGTAAAATAGATGCAATATGCCTAAATCTGATGTCTAAATGCAATAAACTAAAAAAGAAATGTTTTAGTGATGTTAAACCTAAGAAATGCAAAGTGCTGAAAAACACAATGATGTATGCAAAAACACCTAAGAATGCAAGTAAATGATAACAGAATTAACCAAGACTGGAGATTTGCACCTGGAATCTAAATTTTGATGCAAAGAGGCTCTAGAATCTTGTATATTTGAATGGAAATGTTGAATGGGACACTTACGCCAAGTTGCGCGACTTAGTCGAGTTTTGGGGAAAATTTGCCAGAACAATAATCTGCCAAATAGGTATCCAAAAATGCAAAAACCACTTTTCAAGCCTGGAAATGGGACTAATCCACCACAGATGGTGACTTAGTCCACCTAGAAATCTCAAGAATTTTGAGACAAGATTCTGTAGCATTCAGTTTGTACTTCCATTCTTGACAGACCTGTCTAGTCCAGATTCTACAGAAAACTAGCTAAAATGGGTCTCCAAGATTCAATTAGGGCTTTGTTAAATTTGATGGATTTTTGACCACTTTTTTAACACCAAGCTCTTTGAAAAAATTGCATACAAGACTTGCAAACACACATGCAAAGAAGGGGAAAAGGGTTAAGGGTTAGAGTATAGGGTTTTTCCTTGGTCAAACCCCAATTTGGTAATCAAACCCTAGATAATGAAATAAAATAAAGATAGAATGATTAATAAACAACATGTAATGTCATAAACTCACCAAACCCTTGATGTAGGAATCTAAAGATATGGAATGAAGTGCTCCAATGGATGACTTGATGATGCTTAAAGTGTTTGAATGCTTGATAATTGCTTGGATGATTAAGTGAATGAATGCTTGAATGAATGGGGGTTAAAATGAGAGGAAACACCTTTTATTTATACTTTATTTTCTAATATTTCTCAAAAATAACACATCACAGGCCGACCTCAAGGATAAGAGAATAAAATGTTGCCAGAAAATTGAAATTATTTTGATTTTTGTGCCCAGTGGGACTAAGTCGCCCCAAGTGGTGAGTTGGCCCCACCAAGGAAATTTTAAAGGGATTTCAGATATTAAAGTGCATTTAATGAGGTTTAACAAGAATATTCTAAAAAATACACTTAAGTATGGTCGGAAAGTGCATTAAGGGGTCATTTAAACATAAGAAAGGGTTGAATTAGTGAGGACAAGTCTAGAAAAGTGTGAGAGTTTGTTACAACTCTTTACAACACTTTGAAATAAGACTTGGTAAGTGATAAAAAGGGGTTATTTAAGTGAATTATAATGAAAAAATCCTAGAAAAGTGTGAAAGTGGGTTACAACACTTCACAACACTTTTACAAGACATCCTAGAAGTCTTAATGATTTTCAAGGGTCCAAGACCTAATGTGAATGTGTTGACCACATTACAACATTAAATCTAGGAAAAATCAATCCAAAATCCATGAGAGAGACTCAAGTGAGAGTAAAAATGTCCAACTATACATTTTTTGGCGACACATTAATCCCCCACTTTAGTGAGAGGATGAACTTGTTTCAAACTCACACTAAAGTAGCCCAACATGCACATAGAGAGGGATCCAAATGCACTGATGCTTGGTGAGATGAGACAACAACAATCAAGAGGGATGATCAAGCCCCCAGGATCAATATCCCTTGGCAAACCAAAAATGAACACAAAGGAACACACAAGAGAATGATGAAAAAAAGTGAAAGAAACCTTCGATCATTTTTCCAGCCCTGTTGTGGATCAGATCTAGGTTGTTTGTCTAGAAAAAGAAATGTGTACTCACTCTAGGGTGACATAACTCATGGTTGTCTTCTAGGTGAGAAGGCCTGAAATATGAGAAACATACACTCACAACTAGTATGCACTCACACACAAGCAAGTGGCTATGGGGAAAAGTCATGCCTTGAAATGGGCTTCCCGCTCAACCATACCAAAGTTATACCTCATGATAGCTTTAATAAGGTGCCACAAAGGAAAATGTTGTGTTGTGCTTCATGAGACAAGAAAATCTTCATCTTCTTAGAACTCATGAACAAATGTGATGGCACCATAGGCATGCAAGTTGTGTTATGCAAGGTGGCCATATAAATGCAAAATGCAACATGCAAAAGAATGTTCAAAGGAGTCTTTCTTAGTTCATGCGGGGTCTTTAACTTAGGGAACATTGTGTCTAATGTCGGAATCAAGGAACACTGAGAGGGGGGGTGAATCAGTGTTCTAGAAAATTTAACTTTATTAACTTGATCTTTAAACCACTTATAGCATTGAACCAAAAGAAAGATGCAAGAACACAAGGCAATCAACCACTACACCATAACACAAGTTTTTTACGTGGAAACCATGTTAGGGGAAAAACCATGGTGGAGATTAATCCACGATATGAATATACTCAAAATAAGTGTTTACAAATGGAATGCACATGCATTCAAGCACACTGCCTAGAGCTCACTCCTCAAATACAAAAAGGCTTACTGCACAAAAGAAGACTCACTGTCTTACAGTCACAGTTGGAAGACAACTGGAGTGGATGAACTATGAGATAGCATCTACTAATGTCTGATTATAGTTTTGGTTAAGCACATTAATCGCATTCTTCACATTTTGTTTGATTCTGCTCTTGAAAATTTGTCTACTTTAATTTGGATCACAAATCTCTATTCTACACAAGTGAAAATGTGCATAATCAATCTATATTCCTTCTAAATTTTGCATCATATTACAACACACATCAAAGTGATATGAATAATTGATTATATATATCTGTGACTAGAGATTTCATCAACTATATGTTGGCTTTAACAAAATATGAAATGTTTACAAATTGTCGGTCCAATCCATAAATAATTGTCAATGTGCACCAACCAATGTCAGAAAAAACATAGTGAGGACCCAAAACAACATCCTCGAACATGAAACACCTTAAACAATTATTCCTCGAATATCCGCAACACGCTACAATCAACAAGTCAACCTTTCTGCACTATTAGACTGAGAAACAATGAACTGGATCTTCAAACTTGCACACCAATCAATACAAAGCTTGATGATTCAAGGATAAGATAGTTCATACATCAAAATACCTTCCCTGAGATCCACATCACAAAATGATAACCATAAATTGCATATGCATCAATGTACACAAGTCTTTTGGATGCCCTATTTTAGCTTTGACAGTTAACACATATCTTTGATCTAACTTCTGGTACAAGCAAATACTGAAGTGTGGATAGGATTACTGACTAGGGTTTCCATCAATGAAAACATCAGATGATTTGTTTAGTGTCTCTTGCCAACAATCTCCCCCTTTGGCATTGATGGAAACACTTTGTGAAAAATGACGAAGTGTCAGAATCAGTACCAATATGAATACACTGCAATCCTCAAAACTTCAAAAAACTTTTAATCACAACAACCCTTAAGATGAATATGACATTTTTCACTGCCCCACACTCCCCCTTTCACATCAATGGAAAAGTCGGGAATCCGCATACCAAAAATCATACAAAATTGCTATGAACAAACTGTATATGTACAAACATGCCTTTCTAACTTACATGGATTTGAATATATTTGCAAAATTGTTCTTCAACAGGCTTAAACTAGTATCTCAACCCTTTTTGAGACTCTCCAGAATAGTCATGTGACAACATAACAGGTAGGATTACATCTCTGTTAACTCAAGATTTGTCAGATCACTAACAGCCAAAGCATCCTATGCTTCCTTCAATGCATGCTTCCTTCAATGCACTAAGCATTGTCTCCATTTTAGGACCAATTATTCCTTTGAGCTCACATACCCTTTCAAAAATTCTATCTTTTTTAAGCTTCAAACTTTTAATTTTTTCAAGTAGGGATATGACTTGACCTTCTTGCTTACTCACAGAAATGGTTAGAGGATCAAAGGTTTGAGAAATATCTGCTAACTATTTCTAATATTCCTTAATTTTCTTCTCAATGACCTCAATGAACTCTGACAAGGATAAGCATGACTTCTAGATATTTCCACCCTCGGATAATGCACCTTGAATGTTCTTCTCATAGGTAGCTAACAAGGATTTATCATTAGCAATTATACACTTCAATCTATTGAACCTGTTTGCATCAAATTCTTTCTGGACCTTATCCTCAGTTGACTTTTCAAGAGACTCAAAGTGAGTGCTTACAAAGTTGATAAGTTTCTTCAGCTGACCAGAGGGAGAATCAGATGATTCCTTGACATGTGTGGGCATGATCTTCTCTAAAATACCGAATGCAAGACTTAGCAACTCACTATCCTCAATGTGAGATTTCAATATCTCTACCCTTGCCTTGGCCTGAGCAAATGATGCTACCTTCAGCTTCTGAATAGGAGATAGAGTGGCCAAGTTGATAGGACTTTCAAGCAATTTAAGGTCACACTCCTCCTTTTGTTCTTCTAAAAACTTCTTTATTTCCTTTGCAATGTCTCTTGCTCCCATAGAAACCTCCTTTAACTCAGCCTTCTTTTCTTCAATCACATATTCTTGTTTGCCTTTGGAAATCTCTATTTCCTCAACTGACATATCTTTAGGAGCTTCAGTCTCCATGGGAATTTTAGTATCTTGCATATCTAGAGGATTTTGAGTGTTCTCAATTGTGTCTTCTTTCACTTGTTCAATTTCTAGACTAGATGGAACATCTTCATCATGAGCTTCTTCAGTAACAACATTATATTTGTTCTTCAATAGACCTAACTTAAGAATTTTTTCAATGTCTTTTGCCACTTCCTCAGTCTGCCCGATCATAAGCTTATTCACCCCTTTTTTTCTCTTAAAATTTTTTTTAACATCATTGAGGATTCTCTTCATTTCTTCTATTAACATTACCAGACATAGATTAGAAAGTATATGTTCTCTCATTTGTTCATCTTCAGCTCTTGCATTCACTCTTCTCATTTCTAAGACTTCATATAACCCTTTAGGTAACATTGAAATTTTTCAATGAGAGACATATTGAAGATATTGAAATATTTTATTGTGGCTTCTTCAAGAGTTCTCTTACCGGCACTATCAAAAGTGTCATACCATTCATAAAGTGGTTTGAGATTACCATCCTTAATTAGAGCTTTTTCCACTTCCTCTACAATCATACCTAATCTATCAGTTTTCACCTTTTTCTTTGCTTTCTCTTCACCAGAGGGATTGTCCTTAGAGACTTTTGATGCCTTTGTTCCCTTATGCTTGATTTCTCTTACTTCTTCATCTGATTCAGTTTCTTCATCATCTTCAATAGCAACATAGACTCTATTGCTTTTATCCTTCTTCCTCTTTCCTTCTCTTTCGGATATCTTGACTTGAGCTTTTACAGGGCTTGATTTCTTTGTAGGACCAGATGAGAGTATAGAGCTCCTTGTAGATCTAGTTCTGGTAGAGGATGCTACCAGACTCTCCTTCTTCAGCTTGGTCTTTTTTCTTCCTAGCTTCCCTCACTGCTTCAACTGATATATCGATGCTTTCTGCAAAAGCTTCAACTTCCTTTCTCACCTTTTCTTGCATATTCTTGCATATTTTTCTCTTCAAAGGTACCAAAAAATTTTCTTGCCGAATCCTAAGATTTACTCAACAAGTGTTTGGCATACAACTCCAAAATGTGTTCTTCAACCTCATATCCCATAGGCATTATCTAGACTGTTCTAGGTTTTGCTGCCTCCATCAAACACTGATCAATGTCAACCATGAAGCAAATAGTGTCCTTATATTTTTCCACAATAGATTTAGGAATCCTTTCCTTGGCTTACATTTCACTCTAGAAGCTTTTGAAGTAACTCCTAGAGATAGCAATTTTCCTTGCTTTGTTATCACCAATTTTGTATAAGATGTCTCTTATTTGAACAGCTATTGGTTTGTCACTTTCCCATTGCACTTTACCAACTCCCGGAACTTCATTCATGAAGTAGAAGAATAGACATAATAGAATATTGCAATACTTGAAAAAAAAATTCTTATCCTTCTTGGTTTTGCCAAGATTTTCAATTAGTTGGCTCTGAAGTAACTCAAATAAGTCATATTGTGCATTTTTCTTGACCATTTGATAAGCTGCATAGATTGCAGTACCAGATATAGAGTTATCCTGGCTGGAGTGATAGATTTTATATCCAATAACCATAGAAGAAAATATCACATCCAATTCAATGGTGTCATTAATTCTCATGGCTCTTTTTTCAAAAATAGAACTAGTTGCCTTAGTGGCTATTTGGTTCTTCACAGCTTTCAATGTGGGCAACCCACTGGATGAATTCAAACTAGTAACAATGCTTAGAGCTTCTCTTGTGATCTTGAATGGCTGATTTAACCACATGAACTTGGCATGCACTCAACTTAGTATGTACCAAACCCATTCATTTTAGTCAAACATGGGAAATTTCACAATTTGCACAAACTTATCCTCCAAAGTCTTAAATTCAGGCCTTACACAGAGATCTTCTCCCACAATGTGATTTTTGTATAGATTTAACAACTATGAGCTTCCTAATTCCTCAACATTCGCATGAACATATGCCCTAATATCTTCAATGTGCAAAACACCATGCAGAATAGAAGAAAATGTGCCTAATGGTTTTGTCTCAATGGATTTGAATGAGTTTCATTTGAATTTTCGGCAGGGTCTATCCTTAATATCTACAACCAACAGAGCAGCCATTTTCATAAATTTGAAGTTCACAAGTTTTGCAAATAAATACCTTTCATCGTATTAGGGTTTGATTCTCGAATCACCTTCAGACTTATATCTCACCAAAATTCACTTGCAAAGCTCTCCAAACTTCTTCTTCTCGAAATACAATGTGACGAATGAGGAATAGAAGTAACCTTTATATCATTCGCACACCTAAATTTTTATCGCAATAAATGCTTTTTCCCTAGGTCTTTCGGATACCCTATTTTCATACTCTGTGAAAGAAAATTCTTCGTCGGACCTTCAATTTTACATAAATTTCCTCCACAACTGTTCCCAAAACATCTGTAGATCACTAATGCAGTCAATGCAATTTGCCACATCCCCGTACCAACTACCGGCAGGGGGTTAAAAGATTTTCTTAAGAGCTCCCCCTAGGCTAGAGGCCTTAAACTAATTCCCAGAGGAATTTCCAGAACCAGATTCTAGTGCGGGATCATTTCCTGCATCAGAAACACTCTTCTTCACCCATGTCTTCTTCATTTGATTCCTAATCTCATCCACACTAACTTTTCCTTTCCCCTTATCATCCTTCTGCATATTTTTCTCTTTGTTTACCAGACTCTTCCCACTTCTACAGAATCTTGCAATGAGACCAGATTTGTTACAATTATAGCAGACGACATTTCTTTGTTTAGACCAGTTATTCTAATGATTTTCTCTTGATCTGCACTAGTTAGCAATATGGCCAAATCTATTACAGGAATAACATCTAACATTTCTATTGAAAAAGTTGTTTATCATATTTATGCATTCAATTGACTTATGACCATACTTGTTGCAATTGTAACACTAACCTAAGAATGATGGACCACATGGATTCATTCTATTTCTACATTGAGAAGCCATATGACCAAATTTATTGCAAATAAAATAGTATCCATTAAATTTTTGAGAATTGGGTTGTCTTACCGGATACCTTTTAGCTTTGTTCATTTGATTTTCTTGCCTAAATTTCCTTTGACCAGATCCGAAGCTTTCTCCTTTCTCATATCAAAGACCTTGCTTGTCACTTCCAATCTTCTGACTTTGAATCAGTTCATCAAGCTTAGCTGAGCTAATCTTTAACTTCTCCTTGTATTCATTTGCAGTAGCAAGTTCATTCCTGAGAGTAAAAATCTATCTTTCAAGCTCTTCTTCATTATTTATGGATTGTTGCAATTCAAGTTCCAACTGATTGAATCCATCATTAATTCTATTGCATTCATCTGATTTTTCTTTCAAGGACTGAGAAAGATTCTCTCCATTCTTCTTTTTCTCTTCAATCTCCTTGGTAATCCTCATCACAATAGATTCCATATCATGCTTTAGGACAACATTATCTCTGGTGAGCTTTTTACATTCTTCTATCTTTTCCTTCAAGGCTTGACTTAAGTGTTCATCTTCCATGCTTTTACTCTCTTTCTGCTTGAGATGATCACAGAGTTCCTTTCTCTTTTCCCTGGACTTATTGATTTTTTCTTTCAATGATTGAATGAATTTCTCAGTATTCATGAGGCTTGCTTGTAATTCCTGGACTTCAAATTTGGACTGATCAAGATCATCTAGCGCCACCCAAAGTTGTTGATGAAGACTGTTGGAATCCATTGGACCACCTTCCCAGATCTTCCCCAAGCTATTAAAATTCTTTCAAGGAACTAGGCCCTGATACCAATTGTTGGAATCAAGGAACATTGAGAAGGGAGGTGAATCAATGTTCTACAAATTTTAACTTTATTAACTTGATCTTTAAACCACTTATAGCATTGAACCAAAAGAAAGATGCAAGAACACAAAGCAATCAACCACAACACCATAACACAAGGATTTTTACGTGGAAACCCTATTATGGGAAAAACCACAATGGAGATTAATCCCCAATATGAGTATACTCAAAATAAGTGTTTACAAATTGAATGCACATGCATTCAGGCACAGTGCCTAAAGCTCAATCCTCAAATACAAAAAGGCTCACTATCCAAAAGAAGACTCGTTGTCTTACAGTCATAGTTCAAAGACAACTGGAGTGGATGAACTATGAGATAGCATCTGTTAATGCCTAATTATAGTTCCGGTTAAGCACATTAATCACATTCTTCACATTTTGTTTGATTCTGCTCTTGAAACTCTTTCTATTTTAAATTCAGATCACAAATCTCTATTCTACGTAAGTGAAACTATGCACAATCGATCTATATTCCTTTTTAATTTTGCATCATATCGCAACACACATCAAAATGATATGAATAATCAATTATATATATCCATGACTAGAGATTTCATCAACTGTATGTCAGCTTTAACAAAATATGAAATGTGTACAAACTGTTGGCCCAATCCATAAATAATTATAAATAATTATCAATGTGCACCAACCAATGTCATCCAAAACATAGTGAGGACCCAAAACAACATCCTCGAACATGAAACACCTTAGACAATTATTCCTCGAATATCCGCAACATGCTACAATTAACAAGTCGGCCTTTCTGCACTATTAGAGTAAGAATCAATGAACCAGATCTTCAAACTTGCACACCAATCAATACAAGGCCCAATGATTCAAGGATAAGATAGTTCATACATCAAAAGACCTTCCCTAGGATCCACATCACAAAATGATAACTGAAAATTGCATATGGATCAAGGTACACAACTCTATCAGATGCCTTGTTTTAGCTTTGATAGTTAACACATATCTTTGATCTGAATTCAGGTACGAGCAAATACTAAAGTGTGGATAGGATTATTGACTAGGGTTTCCATCAATGACAACATCAGATGACTTGTGCAGTGTATCTTGCCAACATCTAATGTCTCCAAGAGAGGATTGATCAAAGAATAGAATATTCGCAACTTAGGGGATGCAGTGCATCGAATCAAGCCACCAAGAGGAATGTAATATGTTGAGATAGATCACACTTATGAAGGATACCACACCCAATGTCATCCACAAAGTGACAAACGCATTGTATAAAGTAATAAGGCTGCACTAAGAACCAAGAAAAAGAAAAATGCAGAATGAATTATGCCAACATATGCCCTTACTTTAAAGGAATTTCTACACACTGTACTATGAGAAATTACTTTAAAGTAGCAAATGAAAAATGCAAACAAGAAAGAAGACATGAGAGCCAACTTGGAAATCCCCTATTCTAAGTCATACATTTCTGAGGAAGGTTGCATCATGCAAATGAAAATGGAACAAAAGAAAGAGGGATTTCCCCCAAAAGGAACACACCAAACACATAAGGGGTCTATGGATTTGGGGTCAGTATGTTCTTTGCTGCAATTTTTTGTAAGGAGCTCGAAACTATCATCATTCCCAAAATACACATAGAATTGGAAGAATGACACAAAGAGAGCAAAAAAAAAAAAGACCCATTTGGGTCAACATGGAAGAGGCATAGGATGTCTCAACACTTTAAGCATCATCCCCAAAAGGAAAACACAAGCAAATGAAAATGAAAAGGCGAATGAAAAAGGAAAAAAAAATTGGGTCAACATGAGAGATGCATTTCAGTCTCAATGTCTTGCATCATCCCTAAAAGGAAAACACAAGTCGAAAAGAAAAATACAAGCAAAAAGGAAAAAGAGGAGGCCTTTTGGGTCAACATGGAAGAGACATAGGGTGTCTCAATGCTTTGGGTCATCCCCAAAAGGAAAACACAAAACAATAGAAAAACAGGAAATGGAAAGACCTTTTGGGTCAACATGAAAGAGACATAGGTCGTCTCAACGCTTTGCGTCATCCCCAAAAGGAAAACACAAAACAAAAGAAATGTATGACATATAGAAGAATGAAGGTACAAATAGAAGAATGTCACAAAGAGAGGAGAACATTAAATGTCGCGTTACAGGGGAGCACAGTACGCACATGCAAACGAAAGAAAAGGAAAGTGCAAAAGACTAGTAAGGAAAATGCAAGTCAACCGTCAAGCAAGTCGTCTACTTCCCAATCTCAATTGGTATAAGCAAAAGGTGAATAACGCAGCTAAGGGACAAGGAAAAATTCATTACTAGGACAAGGATATCAACTTCTTACCCCACTGAGTGCAAGGCAAGAATGAGCTGAGATAGATGATGGGAAAGATCATATAATAGTGAGAATGGAATATTTGACCACTATTACATAATAAAGTGTGTGGGTTATGGATTGATTGAATAGCAATTATCGCCATCAAAATGATACTTGCTCAGTATGTCTTTCAATTTATGACACTCATCACTTCTATGTCCAAGAATGTGATGATATGCACAATGTGGAACATTAGCATCTTTAGGATAGATTACTAACCTATTCATAGGTGGTAATAAAATGAGTTCTTTTTTTAGAAGGATTTGCAATTTCCTTTCACATTTAGATGGTGGATGGAGAGAAAACTTTAGTTTTTTCAACTTGTAAGGTCATTTTCATTTACTAGATACATCCTTTTCATGGATTGAAGGAGGAAGAAGACCCATGGGGATCCTATCATCATTGTCATTGGTATCATGTAAGGGTTGTTCATGTGGAAGGAAGACATTCAAATCGGGAGGGGAATTAAAGATCATCGTGACATCATCACGAAGTCTCCAATATTCTAAAGGAGGCTTGTTGTCATGAGGAGGATCTTGATAGCCTAATCCTATTATGTTTTCATCTTTTGGACTTTGTTCTAAGAGTTGATTGATGAATGTTATGTTCAATTGTTGTGTCACATCCTTGTTTGCTTAAGATTGTAAAACCTTTGCCCTAATTTTCTTCAAGGTTGATTGGTATGTTTGTAAGTTTGTTATCATAGAATGGTTGAGGAGTTGCTTGTTGAGAGGAACTAGGTCCACCTATTGGAGGGAACTAAGTTCCTTCATTTGTTTTAGGAAGTAGGTAACCAAACATATGAGGAGGTGAGACTATAGGAAGGTCTTGTTGTTTCATGGATGGATAAAAGGATGCATTGGCTTCAAGGTTGTCAAGACATTCGTTTAAGAACTTATTTATGTTGTCATCATCTTCTCCAATGATGTCAACATCACAAGAAGGAAATCCATGAGGAGCTGAATGAGCATGAGGAAGCTCAAGGTCATTAGGATCAATTCCAAAGGCACAATTTGAGATTTCCACTAAAGATTTTAATGACATCCAAAACTTATGAAAGCAAAAAGCCATAATGCAAGAAATAGAAGAAAACAACAAATCTAGAAATTATGATAGAATGTAATAATAGAAAACTAAAATGTAGAAAATGTATAGAAAATGCCAAAAATTACAATGTAAAATGTGCAGAAAGACTAAGTCGCCTAGTGTGGCGAATTAGTCACAGTGATTATTTTTTAGAAATTTTGACTGCAATTTGATGTTTTTCAGATGCACAAATGCAACTACAGTATGAAAATGCAGAATTTTGTTGTTTTCCAATTAAATATGATGCAAAAATGCAAGCTATATGAGCTTTTCACTAATGCAATTTTTTAAAAATCTAGGATGCAATTTAAACAATGCAACACTTAATGCAATGCTAATGCAAGTTAAACCTAGGATGCAAATACACTTGAAATTAGAAAGAAAATGTTCAAAAGTCAGGTTCACCAAAATGTGGACATTGATTTTGGGTGTCCAAGGGTTCTCTAACTCTTCTATGGTTTTTCACCTAAAAGGAGAGAAATGGACCCAAAATGCTAATGTCAACACTCAAGATTATTGTAAAATGGATGCAATATGCCTAAATGTGATGGCTAAATCCAATAATCTAAAAAATAAATGATTTAGTGATTTCCACACATTCTTCAAAATGTGCTCCACACATATCCCCGTGGCTTTCAATAACCTTATGACAAGCGCCAAAATGCTATTGGCCTCCATTTTAGTCCCACATCCTCCAATTTCACTCATTATTCAACCCTTGAGTTCTATAAATAGAGGCATTCTCCATTGAATATAAATCTACAATCTCATGTGATCTTACTATAGGAATATTCACTCATAGCAATCACTCATTTTCATCAATTTAGTTAGATTATCAATACATTTGCATCACAATCACATACTCTTGCAATCATTTTTATCTTTGATCTTATCAAATGGATTGAGAAAGGGCCACTTTTCACATCAAAGTGACACCAATCCCCCTATGGGATGGAGATTTGATTTATTTAGATAGGTTTACATGCTCTTATTTGTGTTATTTCATGCTTTGTTCATGTTTCCTTATCTTAATATGATCAAGAATTTCATAGGGAATGATCATTCATGCTTTCTAACATGACTAACATTGTTTGTTTTGTCTTTTCTTAGCTTGGTGTAGATTATCATTCATAGACATCATTTTATATTTTTGCATAGCATAATTAAAAAATTATCTTGTTTGAAATATAAAAATTTATTATTGCATTGCACTTTCCATTCTAGGGTATTTCATTGTATTTCACCTTTTATTCATTTTGGGTGCATACTGAGTTTGTAAAACTTGTATGAACTTCACAACTTGGTTTCCTATTGCCAAAACTGTCATGAGACGTAGTTGTATAGGAGTGAATTTTCACCCCATTGCAATTTCCCCCTTTACAACCTTCACTTTAGAAAAATCAAATCTGATTGAGTAATTCCATGTCCTCATTCCGAGCTCCATCCACTTGGCACTTTTTTTTAGTGTTCGTGGTGGAATTTCTATCAAGGACACATGCGCAGCACATGGACATCTGTGTGATGCACTATCATCCTGACAGGATTCCTACCTATGGAATTTGCATAGGCATTTCATTCTCCATTGGCGATGAAGTGTAATGCCCCTGCACCTTCCTAGTAACCTTTGAATCGCTCTTTCACTCCCAAACCTTCTGTAAATGGCCATACTTCATCTTCATTCCTTCTTCGCACATTCGGTGATATTCTTAGCAATTATTGATCTTCTACACACCAATTGGATCTTCTTCACATTCTCTTCAAATTCATTCAATCGAACTTCACATTTCACTCCATACTCTTGCAACTTCAAGCTACTTGTTGCACTAAATTGGCTTCACGATTCCAACAATCACAACATTCTTCACATCTACCACAGAAGCTACAACTTGGTGTCTTGTGAGGCTACTTTCGGTGTTGTTGTGGCTACGTCGACACTACCATAGTTGTAGACTTGCATTCCTTTCTCATTGGCCTTGAGTGCCTTTGGTCGAGGGTGGTAACACTTTATCATTACTATTTTTTTGTTCAAATTGAGTAGCATAATGCCTCTTGTAGTGTTTGGTTTCATTTCCATTCCAGCATTATTTTCTTTATTGTATTTCTACATATCCATCTATCTGGTTGTCTGTGGAGGTGGAAACACCAAAGTGGGGGTTTGATTGCAGAAAACCCCTATACAACCCCAAAATTTTACCCCTCTTGGCTATGTGTAGGTACATGTTCATGTGGAGCTTGATGGTGAACTAGACCCTTCATGAGTTCATTTCCACCACCTTTGTTCTTGTCATTTCATATCGTCTTTTTTGTTGTTTCCATCATTGTGTCATTTAGCATTTCTATTATTACTTTACATCTCGACACATCAGTCATTAGTAATCATTCTATTATTTTCACCATCCTTTTCCACTTTCTATCCATATGGACACCACCGCAATTGTGAGACTCTAGCGTGTCATGTTGTTGTACTAGACCTGCGTTGTTGTCCTTTGGCAGAGAGTTGTCCTAGGTACAGTTTGGATTCCATAAACTTGTTTGCTTAGTTCAAACTTAACTCTTGGATTAGTAGAGTGACAGAAGCACTAAGGGTATGTGCAGGATCATGATGGGCCAAAAAGCAGCGATATGATGGGTATGTGTAGGGTATGTGGCTCACGACTTCTTTTAACCCAAAATTGATTAAACGAAATGGGTTTTTAAAGGAGATTCTCAACTTTCCACCAATATAAATTATGATTTACTTTGAATTTAATAAATAATTATTATTCATTTTCCATTTGAATTACGACTAAAGTCGTGATTGATAGGCTGATTGAAAAACATCTATATCTTTCAAATGGTATCACATTTTTTGAATCTGAAACGTGTGTCACATTTTATGCTTTGCATACTATAGGATTAAAAAAAAATTGAATTTCATTAATTTTTTACCAAGTTAAGGTGGTTAGACATACAGGTTTTATATTTTTTAAAAGTTGTAATAAAAAATTCATAATTAATTATTTACTTGGAAAAAAATTACAAAAAAATATGCATCACATCAGGATGTATGAGTCCTCTAATTATATCTAAAATATTATTAAAAAAATATTATCATTTTATTATGGTTAGGCTGGTCAGACAGACACCTACTTCTTATTTTTTCCTTGAAATTTAAGTACTACTGCATTGAAATTTCAATTTTTTACCAAATAGATTTTTTTTTAAATAAACCTAGTAGTTTAGAAACTACATTCAATTTGCCGCAGATTCTATTCTTACATATTTTTGAAATAATGTAGATAACTTATTCAAATTTTTACGTCAAGTTTCCTAACTCTAATTTTTTTGAATTTTTTTCCACTTAAGGGCCTATTTTTTCCATGATGATCCTGCACATACCCCTAAGATTTCTCTTCATTCTCTATCCTTTACATTAAACACTTGCACAGTTGAGGTAGATTAGGGCAGCGGTGTAGTCAAGGATAGAGGGTCCGGAAATAGGATTGTCCAACCTTGCAGCAAGAGTAAACACAACAGAAACTCAAAGAATTGGAATAATAATCCCACATGGATATAGAGATAATGATCAATTATTCATAGGCAACATGCCCTACCTTTCAGCTTATAGATTAAAGAATGATATGGCATTAAACCCAAAAATATAATGCAAGTCAAAGCCTTTATCTCTTATATCTTCCTACTTTTCTATCACTATCATCACTACTATCATAATGCAACTACACAATGCTTATATATATATATATATATATTAATATATATATCAATTCCCAACTCCTGAAAAGGTTTGTGTCAGCCTCAAGAGGTCTCGAACCCCAAAGTTGATGAGACATGTGAAGGTCAGCCAAAACATATGATTCTCCTTTGATCCTTGGACAAACATGATGCAATAAGAACTAAGGTTCCTCAATGGATGTGCATCCTTATGAAATGGTTTTCTGAGCTCTGCAAGTCATGGAGTAGGTCTACACACTTGAAAATCCAAGACTAGTCTATGAATTCTCTCTATCCAATTACAGTTGATATTCTGTTAGTGATATCTTCATACTGGAATCTCCAAAAACACTTGAATTATGGATATGATGTAGATGTTGCAATGAAGATCATATATCTTGCTCCAGAATATTTGATGTTACAATGTGGTATAATGCGGTATGAAATGCTAAGACTGGGTCTTGACAGTTAACTACTGAAATGCAAGAAAACATGAATGCAAATATTTTTGGTTGATGCAAGATTGCTTGAAACCTAGGATGCTCCTACATTAGGCAACCTTCCACTCTTGGCTCTCTATGACCTGAAGCCTTGGTGTGGTTGGTCTCCCTCTACATTTTGGTGAACTTGGCATGAACAACATATGTCTATTTCTTCGTGTTGAGACTTTTTCCCTCGCACTTGGTGACCGTTGTAGACTTGGGTGATGGGAGGTTTTAAGAGCATCACAACCCAGCATGTAACCTATGAGTATGTTGTTAGGAGAAATGTGTGACACTTACAAATGGAAAAGACGAAAGTCACTTTACTTTTTAATATTGGTTTTACCACAAGCTTTACGAACAAGATGGGTTCCATTGATGAGACCACTTGTGTACCCACTCCTCCAGTATCCCCTATGGCCTTGTTTGTGGATGAGGATGATGTAGTACATATTCTCATGGAAAACCTTTTGGCATTAGACAAGAGCATGTTAGACCTTTTGAATTATTTAGAGAAAGCACTGAATATGACAAGAGCCACTAATCTTGTTAGCGAGGTGAGATACATGTTAAGAAAGGATCAGACATGCATAGAATTTTTATGCAACCTCACTGATCTAACTGAAGCATATATCTCTTTGTATGACACTAGATCGAGTACTACCCTAAGAATGGTGCTCAATTCCTATGAGAGACAAATAGGTGTCTCGATGCCTACCACGTTCATATGCATGGATGAAACAGGCCCTTCAATTAGTGTTCCCTCTTCTCCTCAAAAACTGCAGACAATCAAGGTGAGTAGAATAACCCTTGGTTTTAGCTTCACCCCTCCTACTGCCCTTGGTGATGGCGGCTCTAGTGGAATGAGTGGTGGTGCTTTCGGTAGTGGTGGCGGTGTTGGTGGTGGTGGTGGCTCTAGCAGAGGCCATGGTGGTGGCTCCGACAAAGAACACGTTGGTGGCTCTGAAGGTGGTCATAGCAATTGCTCTATAGGTGGTTCTAGAGGTGGTTCCAGTGGTGGTGGTTCTACGGGAGGTTCCACTAGACCTTTGTCATCTTCAGACCCTATTTTGAATGTTGTCCTTCAAAATATGGGTCAGATGCAAAACCAATTGGTGAATATGTCTCAAGCCTCTTCCCAACCTATCTTTCAACCCTTCTCTCAACATATTCCATTGTCGGTGACATTTTTTGGAGATTCCTAAGTTTGAAAAATATGGTGGTCAAGGGGATCTGTAGAAACATGTATATGCTTTTAATGTCATGTGTATGGATTTCTTTCATCACGATGCTCCAATGGCACAACATTTTCCTTGATCTCTTAAGGATATGACACTCGAGTGGTATTGTTCCTTGCTCAAAAATTCTGTATTCTCATTTGGCCAACTCATCAATTAGTTCCTCCATCAACTCTAGGCTAGCAGTGGTTTGAAGATGACCTTCTTGGATCTCGTCCGACATAAGTAGGGAGAGCACGAGAAGATAACTAGTTTCATTGTCTAATACCAAGCACTCTTTTCACAAATCTTGTACCCACTGCCCGACTCAGATGTACATAAGGTATTCATAGGAAACTTGTAGCAAGCTTGGGAGGAAATTTTTTCCTTAATGAAATATCAAGTTCTTTTGCACATATATGTGTTGCATTGTTAGAGTACCAACAAATAGTGGTTTAGTTCAAGGGATCCTCCCCATGCTCCCATTCTGAAGGAAAATCTATAGTGTCCATTTTAGGAAAAGGAAATTATGTTGCAAATGTGGTTTCCATGACTAATGATCACGGCCTTAGGTACAATAGAAAGTTTACAAAATTATCTGAATCTTATTCTTCTATTCTGTAAAAGTTATTGAAGGATAAGATTATAACATTAGAAAATCCTTGACCTTTGAAGGAGCCTTATCTTGATTGGTATGATGGAAACATGTTTTTCTAGTACCATCATATTCACGGGCGTGATATTGAGCATTGCATGTGTCTACGTCATGAGATACAAGACAACATCGATGGTGGTACCATCCATCTCAATGGGAAGAAGAAAACCACGAATAAGTCAGTAGTGAAGGAAAATAGTGAGTTGCAGATTTATACAGACTCGTTTCCATCTCATTCTATAAACTTGATTATCAATCCTTCTAATGCTTCTCCTAAAGCCTTAGCATACATAAATGTGGCTTTGTTTACTCCTACTCCTCCCCCAAAGCCTACGACTAGCTCACTAGATGTTATTTTCACCTCTCAAGACTTTCCTTTGAATAACAAGCCCTCTCCCCTATACATTCCTACTCGCCTCAATGGAAACATTGTGACAGGAATCCTAATCGACCCCACGAGTTGAGTGAATGTTATTACGAAGGAGACATTGTGTCTAAATTCATTACAAAGGGAGGAATACGAGAAAATGAAATCTATTATATGTACACACGATGGACTCTCTCTTGCGTCGTATGGCTCTATAACTCTTTTCATCCTAGTAGGACATAGGGTTGTGGATAAAACTTTCAATGTCATTCTAGAATCTAATCTTTTTAAGGTGAAGTTGGGCATCCCATGGCTAGCTTCCATGAATGGAATTGCTTTCATTATTTATAAATGTCTAAAGTTCTCTCAAGAAAGTGCCATGCATGTTGTGCATGACATTGGATATCAGCCATTGGTATCCTCTAGGGGTTACTCCTTGGATCAATTTTGGCCCACCCCGGTGGGTCTGCTTCCTCCTAGAACTGACCTACTTTACCAAAATTACATAAAGTAAAAAATCAAAGGAAAAGGACAACCAAGAGTGACTCCTCCTATGGTGCAATAGCAAGTTACCTCTTCCTCTCAAAAGGGGAAGGGAAATCTCACCCATGCATAGGGTTCTTCTTCTGTTATACCACCTATCGCTTCCTCTCGTCCTATTGTGGCGCCATCATTTTCTACTCCTAAGCATTTGCTAGAGAACCTAATGGTGCTTTCTTGGTGAAAGCCCAAGTGTCCAGCATTTGAATTTCCCATCTTACCCATGGTTCCTTGGTTAGTTCGGTATGGTAAGGGGATGGGTCCCCATGGAGCGTCCTCTCTGTCTCGGCCTCTGCGACCTCCTACTACTCCTACCTCTCAGGAAGTGAATGGGAAAAGGCCCATCACTGAGGCATTAGAGTCAGCTCCCCCCACTATTATTCCATCATCCTCTCCAACTCTCCCTCCTACTCTCACCTAGGAGTCTCTCCCTCTGCCATAAATGGTTGTGATGGATACTTCGATGGTCGAACAAGAGTCTTCCATCCCTTCTTAGCCTGTGGTCTCTAGCTCTCAGCATCATAGAAACTTCCTTGCACATGAGTGCAAGCATCAGAGGAAGGCTCTAGCTATTGAGTAGGTTGTTTTACAAAAGAAGGAAGAGGATCACGTAGCTCTTGCTTTGGCACCTTTTGTTGTGTCCTCCTCTTTTTTCCTCTATACTTCAATTCCTTTAGCTTCGTTCTTTCTTCCATCTCCCACCACGAGCGTAAACAATCCTCACCCAAAGAGGGTACAGGTATTTATTACTCATTTGATTGATCTGATCCTTTTGATATCACTCTCGCACATCCCATCATTCTCAAAACCCATGGACATTCCAAGTGGCTCAATAGTGTCCATCATGGTTTTCTCCTCTTCCTTTGTGACCTTTGCTTCATCTGTGGGGATCTCACATCCTCTGATGAAGTGGAAGATGGAGGATGACTCTGATAGCAATGGGGGTTAGAAGAAGGGCCCACCTTCTTTGGAGGGTGGTTCTATGTTGGCTTGTGTCGTCTTAGTGACGAAGGAAGCCCCGCTATCCTCTAAGTTCATCATTGCTCTCAAGTCATTCGTTGAGCCTAGCAATGGATCTTGGATACCACCTCCCTCTCTCATTGAGTTAACACATGGCACTCCTATGAAGTACATGTTTAATTCCATGGATGAGGTCCTTTCCCAATCGGAAATTTTCATGAATTTGTTGACATTCACTCCATAGGAACTAAGTGGAGAAGACCTCGAGGGACCTTCTTCCTTGCCTCTTGTTGTAGGAGGGTCAGAGGGTTCTCCCCTTGATATTTCACCCTTGCAGGCTCATTCGCCCTCCCCTTATGACTATCTAGATTGAGAGAACGATGACCTCTTGGTTGATGCGGACTAGGGGGTGCCTCTTCTTTATATGTATATTAAATTGTGTGTGTGTTGTGTTGTGTTCTCCCGTGCTTCCGGTATGTGTTCCTGGACGACCCTTGTCACCCTTATAGGAACTTGGATACACGATTTTTTTATGTGTCATAAAAATTCCTCTATTTGTCACATCATTCTTCCTCTGTTGTGTATTGATTTTTGACAATTGGGGACAATGCAAAGTGTTGGGGGCATTTAGGCCTCCCTTCCATGTTGCCCCAATTTTTTTTATTTTTTTTTCTTCACATGTATTCTTCATATGGTTTGATATAGTAGGAGGTTGCTAATAGATCATTTATATATATTAATATACTTATCAATCTATATTTCTCAGCAAGTCTAACCCCAAAATACCAGATCACCCATGTCTCTTATTTATCATGTTATTGTCTTCCTTTCTTTTTATCTTTATCTCTTTTTGGCTTGTTTGTGATGTTGTGGTGCTCATGTGTTGTCCCTCGTGTGTGCAACAACATTACCACGGTTACATCTCGTCATGTTCCACGGGCCACAACATCCCTTTTTCAATCTTTATTTTCTCTCCTTAGGATGCCACGCGCCTTTGTGCTTGGCACAGACCATCCTAAGGGGGCTATTATGTCACTTCGATTTCTAGGAATTGCATTTTGTGGCCAATGAATCTTTTCTTGAAAATATCTTCAAAATATACTTTTCAAAAATCACATTTCTCAACAAGGACCCCTAGCGGAATACTTTTCCTTCATCATGGATTCATAAAGAAAGAATTTGAAAAAAATCTCCTTCGACGAAGGAGTACCTTCTCCTACGGGTGAGGTTTTGGCCTTCCCCTTGCGAGGGGGCATTCTTCCTTTCGAATTCCTTGATGAAGTGAAATCTTTCAAAAGGATTCCTTGATGTTGAATTGATTTGCGAAAATACTCTTGTACTTTCAAATTGAGTGAGTGGACCCCTTTGAAAGATCTTCCTTCAATTCTTTTACTGTTTACGAGACTATCTGCTTTCTTTCATGTTTGACTTTTTTTTTTCTAACATGTTTTTTCTACGGATTAACATGTTGTTTTGTAGGTGCGCCTGTGAAGCTGCTTTCCAATTTGACTTTGTGGAGTTCCCTCACATTGGGCTTCTTTCAAGAGAGATTACCTAGGGGCACCTTCTTTGTAGGAATAGGGACCTATGAAGCGCTTGTATCCTGTGAGATTTTTCCATGGTTGGTCTTCAGGTCTTTGGTGCACTTTGTTCGAACCTCCTCATGAGAGAGTACCTGTGGAGTAATTTTCCTGCCCAACACTTTTGAGTTCAGCTGATTGCAGTTTGCTTCCTCAACAGTTTAAGTATACATTTCTAGACTCTTTCAATCTACTTTACCAAACACTCATTTGCACACATGTTCACTAAAGTGGGGGGAAAATGTGTAGGAGTGAATTTGCACCCCCCTTGCAAATTTTTCTTTTACACCCTTCACTTTAGAAAAATCAAATTTGATTGAGTAATTTCATGTCCTCATTCCAAACTCCATCCACTTGGTGCTTATTTTTAGTGTTGGTGGGAGAACTTTTTTGGGGGACATGCACACAGCGTGTGGATGTCTGCATGGCACATTATCATCCTAACAAGATTCCTACCTCTAGAATCTATAGAGGCATTATGTTCTCAATTGGTGACAAAACGTAATGCCCCTACACCTTCCTGTTGAACTTTGAACGACACTTTTCCTCCCAAATGTTCTTCAAATGGCTATCCTTCATCTTCACTCCTTCTTCTTCACACATTCAGCGATCTTCGAAATTCTTGATCTTCTACACACTCATTCAATCTTCTTCACATTATCTATGCATTCATTCAATCAAACTTCACATTTTACTCCATACTCTTGCAACTTCAAGCTACTTTCTACACTATTGGCTTCACGATTCAACCAATCACAACATTCTTCACATCTACCACAGAATTTGCAACTTGGTGTCTTGTGAGACTCCTTTCAGCATTGTTGCAGCTACGTCGACTCTACCATAGTTGTAGAATTGCATTCCTTTCTCATTGGCCTTGAGTTCCTTTGTTCAAGGGTGGTAATGCTTTCTCATTACTATTTTGTTGTTGGATTTGAGTAGCATAGTGCCTCTCATAGTGCTTGGTTTCATTTCCATTCCAACATTGTTTTCTTTATCGTATTTCTACATATCTATCTATTTGGCTATTCATGGAGGTGGAAACACCAAAGCGGTAGTTTGACTGTGGAAAACCCCTATACAGCCCCAATTTTTTTCCCCTCTTGGCTATGTGTAGGTAGGATTTCATATGGAGTTTGTTGGCGAACTGGACCCTTCGTGACTTCATTTCCACCACCTTTGTTCTTTTCATTTCATATAGTCTTTCTTGTTGTTTCCATCATTCTGCCATTTAGCATTTCTATTATTACTTTACATATTCACACCTAAGTCATTCATAGGAATTTTGTTATTTTCACTTTCTTTTTCCACTTTCTATCCATATGAACGTAGTGCACTGTTGATACATCAACACGCCATGTTGTCATCCTAGACCTACACTATTGTCCTCTAGCAAAGAGCTATCATAGGTACAGTTTAGATTCCAAAAACCTACTCACTTAGTCCAAACTTAACTCTCAGATTAGTAGAGTGAAAAAAGCACTGTGAGTTCTCATCATTATCTATCCTTGACATTAAACACCTACACAATTGAGGTAGATTAGGGTATCCTTCAACTCTCGGCTCTCCATGACCTAGAGCCTTGGTGTGGTTGGTCTCCCTCCTCTACAAATATTCAAGACATTTATGTTAAAAGGTGTGGGACAAGTGAGAGGAGGGGTGAATCAGTTGTCACCAAATTCAAATACAAAACTTCAAACACTTGTCAAATTTACAACCACACTATTCTATTATTAAGTATGAACATGAAATGCAAATAATAGAAAGTAGAAAACACAATGAACACCAAATTTTACATGGAAAACCCAATGAGGGAAAAACTATGGTGAGGATTAACTTATAATATAAATTAGTAGCAAAACTGAATATATAAGGTTCACTTCCCAAAATAGGACTCATTGTTCGGATACAAAAGCTCACTGCTTACACAAAGAGGCTCACTACCTACAAAATGATTACAAAACAAAATTGGCTTCACAACCAAAATGAACTAGTGAGAGTGCACCTAACAAGTGTTGATACAGTTCCAATGATGCTTAATAGACTAACTTAACACACTTCATCATTTTCACACTTCTTCACATTTGCATCAATGCATTCCTCACTCTCTTCACATTTCTCTCTTACTACAATCTTCAAAAACTATCTGACATATATATTTGACCTATTCACAAGCATCAATTAGGTCGGCCTAATTAGATGCAACCCTTGTTCATTAAAAGCTATCAACTGTCAGCTTCAAGCATTCACAAAATCTTCAAACGCTCAACATGCTACACCATGTTGGCATGGACCTAAGATAGGTCACACATATATCCGCATACCACCAATTATCCATGAGGTCAACCAGAAATAGGCCTAATAGAAAAATTCCAATCAAAAGAATAATGTCAATACGCCATACAAGCACCTGAGTATGAGAGATATTGAATATACAAGCTTTCAATATTTGTAAACTACTTCGCAAAACCACAAGCAACGACTATCAATCATGGAGGATTGCAGACCAAAATACCAGAGGATGTAGACTATATACCGGTTCAGCTACTGGACCAAAATACCGGATCAAACAATAACTTAGTCTTGCAGTTGCAACTCATATAACATGGTGACATCAATGACAACACAACAACTATATAGTAGGTGATTCTTCTTCATTCTTCCAAAAATGTCATCCCACGATACACCATTCATTGTGGATCTTTGGTTTTCAAACTCTTTCACTCATTGTGTTGACACTAGTCAACCCCCTAAGGATCATACCCTTAATACTTCATTTCTTATGACCTCCCTACCTACACCTAATGTGACTGATGTTAAGACTTGATGATTGATAATTTCCATCATAAAAACCTTAATAAAATGGATGAAGAGTTACAGCAATTGAAAAAATTTATAATTTTTGAACCCATTGTCATTGATGTAGTTCCTATGATACAAAACATAAGAGATTTACTTAAAACTAAACAAGAACTAGAAATGGTGCTTGGCCTTAATCACTTCTTGTAAAATCACATAAGAAATCAAGAAAAGAACACTATAAATCATTTTTTCAACTTTATTGAAGTTTAACCTTGTAAGGGCCTAACTAAGATGCCACCTGACATTGCTTTCTCACAAAATGGCATAATTAAACATGCTCCTAATGGTCCTATTTACATAGCTAGAAGAATCGATGACAAGCCTACTAATGGGATATTAATTGATCCTACTTGTGTAGAAAATGTGATCACTAAAGAATTACTATTTGTGCATGAGCTTTATCAATATACTTATGAAAAACCAAAAGCATGGATCAAAATGCATAATGGTTTTGCTTTCCCTACGATAGGTTTGATAACTCTTCTTTTGAAAGTTGAACCGAAAACTTTACATGTCTCATTTTCTATCATCTCGTCATCAGACCAATTTTGTATGAAGTTAGACTATCGATGGCTTCACTCCATGAATGTCATCTCGTCAGTTGTACATAAATGCTTAAATTTTCCATTTGGCAATGAGATCTTTATTGTGCACCATAGTGGTTTTGATCCTATGTCTTCCTGTGGGAATTTATCATTGGATTTATTTTGGCCTAAACCTATGGAGCCTATTAGGTCTTGTAAGGACTTATTTTTCAAATATTTTCAAAAATTTAATGTAAAACGCATAGTAGAGTTATCCCTTACCAATATGCCTCAACCCACGATTGAGCCTCATATCCTTGAAAAAAACATGATTGAACCATAAGCTCTTTATAGTAGCAAAGATCAAAACATAGAAAATCCTCCACACATTTCCCATAAGAGACCACAAGATAACCAAATAAGTCTTGTTGTGCCTCCTAAAATCAAACAAGTTTACAAAGCTAAAGAGAAAGTGGTTGAAAAACCTCCCATGGTTCCTTACATTCCTCCCTTAAGTGAATAAAATAAACCTATGGTTGATAAACCCACACTTACACAATCGCAACTTGAAAACCGAACAAGAAGAAACAAAAATGCTAGAGATCATAGGCATAGACATTGTGCTATTGATCGTTTGTTACAAGAAAAAGAAAAAAACAAAAATCCAAACTTACCTCAAGTAATGCATGTTGATTCTATACCTTCACCAAAATAAGGAAATCCTAAACCTCGAACATAACAAGAACAAACATATTCTATGAATATTGTCATTAGGCCTTCTATTTTGATTAACTTGGATGATGATAATCAAATTGAAAAAATTGATGAGGAAGTGCATAATGAGTTGAATTCATTACTTTCCTCTTCCATGAGCTTAAATGATAAAAATTGTGATGATCCTCCTACAAAGAGTGCTTCACTATGTGTTGAACTTGGTGAATTTCCTAGTTTGGCACTTGATGTTGTCCCTTTGGCTAGTTGTCTTCCTTCTGCATATGATGAACAAGATTGGGACGTGAACAACCTACTATAGGTTGGCTCGCATGTTCCTTACTAGTCTTGTCTTTGTTTTCTTTTGCATGTTCATTTTGTGATTGCATGTGTGTAATTTGATCCCTCATACTATTCTATTTGATGTATCTTCATGTTCATTCCTCTATTTGTATCTACATTCTTCTATATTTTGTAAGCCCTTTATCTTTTCCTGTTGTCTTGTGTTTCCATTTTAGGGATGATGCAAGGCATTGAGACATTTAGGTCTCTTCCATGTTGACCCAAATGGAATTTTTCTTTGGTTTCACTCTCTATGTGTCATTCTTCTTGTTCCATGAGTTATTTGGGGAATAATGTCATTGTCGAGCTCTATCATATCATTGTAGCAAAGATATACTAACCCTGAATTCATGGATCCCTTTTGTGATTTTGGGATTTCATTTTGGGGGCAACCCCTTCCTCTCTTTTTCATGATGTAGCTTAATTTGGAAACATATGACTTGGCATAGGGCTTTCCAAATAAGCTCGCATGTCTTCTTTATTGTTAGCAAATATCATTTGTTACTCTAAAGTAATTTCCCACAACAAGGTGTAAGCAATTTCTTTAAAGTGGGGGCATACATTGGCATTATCATTTTTAGAGATCTTTGGACATTTCGCATGTTCCATTGTGTTGTCTTCTTACTTCTTGTGATCTTTTTTCTTCTTGGTGGTGTCATTGTGATCTATAATTAAAGGGTTACAAATAATTTGCACTTTACTCCTAGTTACGGATTTATCTTGATCGCAACCAGAATTGCGTGGTTATGTATTTTAATTTTGGATTTTTTATTTTTATTTGGGGTTTAAATTATTTAAACTTAGGAGACTCAGGCTTATTCACTATTGTTTAAAGGGTTTAATTTTTTCATTTTTAGGAGATTTGGTTTTAATATGTTGCCTTTAAATCCCACAAAATCCGCTTGGAATCCCATAAAATGGATTTTGTGAAATGAAATAAACCTCCACCACTTTATTTCTCAAAAATAAAGCATGGTATACTAGTAGTATGTGAATTTAGTTAGGGAGATCCACATTTTTTCCACATCACCTGCACTTTCCACATCAGCATCCAATCAACTGCCACATTAGCATCCAGTCAACCTTCAACTTTGACTAGCCATATCTTTGTCGTATGAGCTCTATTTTTTAGGAAATAAGCAGCGTTGGAACCGTGGCGATGAGCTATTTGACGTGATTCCACCTTTGACCATTTTTGGAATGATCATTTTTTTTCCTTTTTCATTGGCCTCTATACCTGGTTTGACCCCAACTTTGAATGACCATAACTTTGGCGTACGAGCTCCTTTTTCGCCTGTTCAAGTTGCATTGGGTCCAGTTTTTTGAGAACTTCAACATGACGATGGTTCCACTAGATTTTGATAATGTGAATTTTTTAGGTCTTCTATATTCTCCTAGATCACATTAGGTTTGATGTCCTCCTTGAGAGTGTGACCTTTCTTGGTGTACGACTCTCCTCTTAGTGGTGATGCTATGTGTTGCATACCCTAAGTTGCAAATATTTTATCCTAGACTTGTCCTCTCTTGGAGACATTACACACAATGTTCCCTAAGAGGAGACCTTACATAAACTAAGAAAAAACCCCTTTGAACATGTCTTATCCTATTTGCATTTTTTTCATAAGTTTTTAGAATAACGTAGCTTGCTAAACCTTAGAAGCTCAAAGTGTAACCATTTTTTATGGCCACCAAGCATAACACACTTTGCTTGCCAATGAAGCCTTGTTTGTTCATAAGTGTATCATAACACAGCTTGCTAAGCCTTATGGAGCTCGAAGTTCATATCTTGTGGTTCCTTATTAAAGTTAGTGGAGGTATAACTTTGGTATGGTATGGGAGCTTAATAAGATTCCCCCATTTTCCACATTGGGTTGGGCAGTTGAGGCTTGATCTTCCCTTTGTTTCTTTCCTTTTTCTCTCTCTTTGAGTCTTTGGCATTGTATGATTGAGTATCTTGTCATTGTTATATACATATGTCTTGATTGTCTACTTTAGTGTGAGTTTGATGCAAGTTCATACTCTCACTAAAGTGGGGGCTAAATGTAGTGTAGACAAATGTAAAATGCAACCTCCTATTTAAAATTAGACTTAAAATTGCCTTAATTTAGTGTTCTTAAATGTACCTTTACATTTCCTCACTTGTTTGGGCCCTCCTATTTAAAATTAGACTTAAAATTGCCTTAATTTAGTGTTGTTAAATGCACCTTATTACATTTACACACTTATTTGGTCCCTCTTAATTAAATGAGATTAATTATGCCTTAATTAGCCCTTTAATTCATTTTCCAATCCTATTTAATTACATTTTTTGAAGGGGAAACCCCACATTTATTAATGCCTAAACATAACACTTCACAATGAGCAATGTGTGTCTTAGGCTTATGGACCTGGGACCCATTTTCCCATGGCTGAATGGGTACCCCCGAAACTTTTGGACCAATATTTAAATTTTTTTTTGGTAGTATTTTAATGATTTAAAATCCATAATTCAATGTTGGCTTGTGATATTTGAATTTTGAGAAATTAAGGATACATACCCAAAAATACAAGGTTATTTCCTTATGTTTCACCTAGAAATTTTATGAGATTTAAGAGCAATTAAAGACATTCAAGAATAGATATAACAAATATTTATTGCATCATTCAAGACCCATCCATCATGTCAAAGTATTCATGATCAAGTCAAGCATTCAAAGCATTATTTCAAGCAAGATTCAAGTGTCAAGATCCACATCCAATTCAACCATCTCATGCAAGTTGCAAACTCTGTAAGATCTCCATTATCAAGGTTCCAATCAAGGGTTTGTTGAGTGGTAACACAACTTTGTTCATTCTCCATTCCCTCTTTCATGTTTCATTTCAATTCAAGGTTTGATTACCAAAATGTGGTTTGACCAAGGAAAACCCCTATTCACCAAAAATAAACATTTTTTCTCTCTTATATTTGTGTTTGTACATTTAGGTGGAAGAAAGCCTGAAGATCTTCTAAAGTGAAATATTTACAAAGTTGTCAAAGTTGAAAATTTTGTCAAAATTGTTGTCATCTCATGGAAACTAAGATCCTGAAGTCATTTATGACATTCAAACTATGAAACCTGGGAAAATTGGAAGATTCAATTCTATATCAAAGTCTCCTAAAAGCTACAAAAAGACCATACACTTGGACCCATTGACTCTTGGGTAAATGAGTCCTAGATCTACTTTAGGAAACCATTTTTGGTGACTGGTAAACACCATCCTGTGCTTCTCTAATCTGCAACTTGATTTTTGGTTATATCAATATTGAGCTTAATATGTTGTTTAGAGTGTTAGATTGCATTTTGGTGTTGATTTTCTATTTTTAAATTTTTCTCCTCAAAGTGTTGTTTGACCTTGACCCCCGTCCTTCAAGCATAAGGAAATCTAAATATTCCCACTTTGAATTGATTCACCTAAGGTTTGATAATTATTTCATTGTGTGGATCTTATTTCCTAATGAAATAGAGGAAAATAGGTCCATCATACCCCCTTTGTTATCAATTCCACAGTTTTGGTGAACCTATTATTTAGTGCTTTAGATATGAGCTTCTTTCTTTACATGTTCACATGTTTGTTATGTGCATGCAAGCTAGACAAATGACAAGAGATATCCACTTGCTAAGGTTCCTCTTCAAATTTGCAACATGTCTTGTTTCTTTTTATTGTCATTCAATTTTTTATATCATATTTTTGTTGCATCTTCTCTTTATAGGTTTTAGTTTGATATTTGATCCTTCATGGAGATTTATTTCTTTATTTTGCAAGTGTTAATATACATCATAGTATCATAATCATATCATGTAAGTCATAATCATTTATAATAATCCATCTATAACCATAATAAATATTAACATTGAATTTATCATACATACATGCATGGCCATAATAATTTCATCTAATCATAACATAAAGTAAACATCATAACTTGTAAGTATCACTTCATAATAATATAAGATAACCATCATAATGAAACATAAGCATCTCATGTGTAGAATTTTAATAGAATATAATATCCATAATCAATTCCAAATGTCATATAATACAAAAATATGATATAAATTTCTACAGTGAGCTACATGAGCCATATGAGAGTTCAATATATACATAATAGCATGTAGGTGTGGTCTCTACATTAAATAAATGTACATGAATCAAATGATACATCATATAATACATATTTACATGGGATATTCCCTATCCCAAACTCCCCCATTTGAATGGGTTACAGATCCCCCTAGTCCTAGTAGTGGTCATGATGGTAGTAGTCCCATACTCCTCACACTCCTAGCTCCTCCTAACCTAGCTCTTAACTAGCTCTAGCTCTACATCCTTGAGGAGTAGGGTAGAGACTGTAGCTCTCTAGTAAGACTCTCTCATAGTCATGTAATAGGTTGCCTCCATCATAATATTCTAGACCTCAAATATAACCTAATGAGAAAAGATACATATGCTCACCTCTACCTATACCCTTTGGGCTCTCTCTATGTCTCTTTGTAGTGACTTATTCTAGTTAAGCCTCAACATGCTACCTTTGTGCCCACTAGTCATCTCTCTATGTAGTCACCTACATGATAGTTGACCTTGTACATATGCTAGTTGTGCTCATAGCCTGAAGACTATCATACTATTGCCCTAGCATGATCTATCATCGCCATGTGCTCGGGAAAAGACATATATGCAATAATGTCACCCTAGATACCAAGATCACTTTGTATATGCACATGGACTATTATATGTCATGGTATAAATGTGCAAGGATGCATGGTCCCCAAGCATAGATAATGCCCTCCTCTAACATGTGCTCCAATACTCTCCTCCAACCAATAGAGAATCCTTGAGACCTCTTATAGGGTACCAATACCCCATTGATACATCCCTACTAGTACCAAGGGTAGTGGGTCAAAGCGATAGGTGGATGGCCCATTACAAGTCCATCTTGTTATCCTTAACTTTCCAAGTTCATCTATTAGGAATTCTCTACTCAATGCACTCCCCCCATGATCGATGTCATAAATAACCCTCTCTCCTCAAATCAGGATCCAAAGATTCCTCTAGGAATCCTCCAGAGTGATAGTAGCCTCCCTAATAGGAAACATGAATATGTTGTGATCGCTATGCCACTGCACCACCAAAGTAATCGTCATAGCTTGGTGATCCTTGATCTTTGGCATGTGAGTAACATGTCATAGGCCTATGGATCCTAGGACTAACTCCTCCATATCTATCAATTGTGGTACTAACTATATGGTCACAATATGCCACTCTGATGACTGAAGTTGGTCGCCCACATCTTGCATCTCATAGTTGCACACTATTAGCTTTGCATCAAAAAATTATTAACAAAAAATCCAAATTTTGCATTCATCCTATCTCCTAATCTAACCCTAGCCAACTACACATTTTTTTGCCAATTTCATTGCATTTTCACTCATTTACATGATGTTTCTAATTTCATCACATTTCCTTCCATAGGTATTGCATTTCCAGCCATTTGTATACATTTATTAATGTCCATCTAAAAAAATCTTAATAAAATACTTAGTAGTGTTATATTGTCAACATGAATCACAAGGATGCCACCACTGTCTCTTAATTTTGTGGAAAATTAAAGATATAATAATATTATTATTTAATTTAGTCATCTTCTATCCATATCTTCTTACCACTTGCATCAACTTCAATTGGTAGGTAAGGGAGTAATAAATTTTAGTAGATTAATAATTTTATTGATTTATTTGAATGAGTATAATTAATAAGGATGATGCTATATTTTTTAGTTTATCCTTCATTAAGATTTATTCATTGAAAGTTAAATAAAAAAGAATGAGATGACAATCATCTCTTGATGAAATTGACAAAAAAAAATTATACAATTTTGACTTTTATTCTCAATACCAACAAAATTATTACCAACCATTAAAAATATGGCTTTCTTCCATCTCCCTAAAACAAAGAAATGGGGGGATACCAGAAGTAAAATCATAGATGAAATTTTTTTTATCAATTGTAAACTCTGGCAGTGGTTCAAGGCCTAATAATTTACATTTAGAAACCATTTTGATTCAAGGCTTAATCATTATAATTATAATTTAGAATATCATAAATGATTAGATTATTCAATGTGATCATATATATTCCCGAGAACATTTAGACACATAATATTAATTGGATAATAGTCACAAGATATAAAAGAAAATTAAATAAAATACTTAGTAGTGTCATATTCCTAACATAAATCATGAGGACACCACCATTATCTCTTAATTTTGTGAAAAAATTAAAGATATAATTAATTGCTATAATAATCATCTTTTTTAATTTGCTCATTTTCTATTTGTATCTTCTTACCACTATCTCTTGATATGCCCCTCCACATGGCTCACCACATATAACTTGGTGTCAACTTAAACACATTGTGACACTTTTATTCACTCCAAACCATGGGAGGAAGATACTCCCATTGCTTTTCCTCTACATCGTAAACTGTGGTTGTACACAACTCCTCATCACCATCACATCCTCCAACAATGTAAATCAACCCTTTAGCCGAGTCCAATAAACAACATAAATTATATTTGTTTTAGGGAAGGTCAAGGCTCACTTCCATCTCCCTAAAACAAAGAAACATGGGAATACAAGAAGTAAATACAATATGCTTATTCAATGAAAAAAGAAATTATTACATGCTTATTGAATGAGAAAAGAAAGAAGAGAATAGCAAAAGTAAAATCATAGATGACAAGTGCTTTATGAATTGTGAACTATGGAAATTCGGTAAGAAGGCCCATGATGAACAATTTGTGGTTCAAGGCCTAATCATTTATATTTAGAAACCATTACAATTGAAGACCTAATCATTAGAATTATAATTTATGCTATCACAATTGATTAGATTATTCAATTTGATCATATATATTTTCAAGAACATTCAAACGTGTAAATATTACTTGGATAATAGTCACAACATCTAAAATAATCTTAATAAAATACTTAGTAGTGTCATGTTCCCACATGAATCACAAGGATGCCACCACTATCTCTTAATTTTGTGGAAAAAATAAATATATAATAATTTGATATATAATCATCTTTTTTAATTTGGAGTCATTTTCTATCCATATCTTCTTACCACTTGCGTCATTTTCAATTGGTAGATAAGAGAGTGATAAATTTTATTAGCATAATTGGTTGAGTATAGTTAGTAAGGATGATCATATGTTTTTTATTTTGTCATCCATTAAGATTTAAATTCATTGAAAGTTTAATAAAATGGAATGAGATGACAATCATGTCTCAATGAGTTGACAAAGAAAACCCATTATTAATACAATTTGGACAATACCAACAAAAATAATAGCCAAATATTAGTAAATAATTAAAAAATATATTAAATATTTACGTACAAATAAAAATAATCATGATTATGTCCAAATAAATTGTTGAAATAAGTACCCATCATTTATACAACTTTAATTTATACTTCTAATACCAATATAAATTATTCCCAAACATTATAAAATTATAAATTATAACTAATCAATATAAGATGGAGTGTAAACAAAGCATAGAAATGGTAGGGCATGAAGGGGCATTGATTGCTTGGTAACTAATTGAGATGACAAGTCGAAGCAATGATTGAGTTGTATGCTTATCTCTCAAACCTAACCTAACCTCCCCACATATGCCCATCACAAAATGAGTGATCACGAGAACAATCTAAAGTATATCCAATAATGAAAGAATTTCCCTTTTGTCCTTCTTTGCAATAATAAATATTAACATTGCATTTATCATACATACATGCATGGCCATAATAATGTCATCTAATCATAACATAAAGTGAACATCACAAAGTAAGTATCATTTCATAATAATATAAGATAAGGGTGGGTGCATGAAGTTGGGTAGCAATTTTGTGGCCACTTTTTTTAAAAAAATTGAAAACTCATAGCGTGAGTGTGTTATAACGCACTCGCATTATTTCACGTTAAAAGCCAAAAAAAAAGTGAAAGTCGTTCATTTTCATTTCAACTATTTTTTTGTTCTACCCACGGCCAAAACCCTCATCTTTCATCCTTGCATTCTAGGAGGTATTGTGCAAAACTATTCAACAACAGTTGCTATTTCTTTGCAAGGATGGTGCCACGATGATGAAGAGGTGGGAGAGGTAAGTATTGTTTGTTGTTTGTTTTGAATTTCTTAGTTTTAGGTTGATTTTGTTAGTTTTAGGTTATATTTGATTTTATTTTTTTTGAATTTGTGGGGGATCCAAATGAACCTGCAAAACCTCAAAATCCTCAACAAGAAGAGCAACCAAATCCTCAAGAACCAAATCCTCAAAAAGAAAATCAACCTCAAGAACAACCTCCTTCACCAATCACTCAACACCCTCCTGGCACTCAACAAAATTTAATGAGTGAAATTGAGAACAACAAAAAAAAAATTGAGGATATGCTAAAAAATGTAGATTCAATTAGCAAACAAATAATTGGATGGCAAGATAGGAGGCAGGCGGCTAGGGCATATTATGCGGATAAACTATCATATAAACAAGTAAAGGATTTAAAAATTACAAAAGGTGATTTGTGTTCAATATTCACTGACCCACACACAAATCAAAATCTTAGCCTAAATGTGAAGAGGTTTCTTATTCATTGGTGCCACCACCAAGAGATTAGGAACCATTTTTATGATAGGTGGTACATGGTCTTCGATCACCGACCGTGCAACAATTGTGAAGTCCCCCAATATTTTCTTAGGAAACTATACAGTGAGTTCATATTGAACAAAATCCCAAATTATTTTGATATGAGGAACTTCTAGGGGAGAGGTGGGGGGTTGGCTCAAGATAGGCCCAGTGCACAGTCGGATCCTACACAGCAAGGGAGACAAGCTCTCACTAGGCTACCTCGTGAGCACGTTGTTATGCTTGTCATCACGAAGGAGAGTGTCAACGTAGAGACATTGCAAGAGATCAGCACTTTGACCCAGAGTGTCATCCATCATACTAGCCCTATTCTACAACGCCATCCAGGGGAGTCTTCGAGTGGTGGCCTTTGAACCCATGTGTGTCAATCTTGCGGGGTGACTTGTTCATATGACCCCACCGGCACTTAGGAGGCTACTACACAGGATTTGTATGCAGCAACGAAAATGGAGAGGGAAGCTAACATTTTGCATGATGCGTATGACATTGATACTCAGGTAAAAGTTAGCATGTTCATTGAATTTAATTTATTAAATTTTGATTTTGAAATGCAAGATTAACTAATTTAGTTGTATGATTTTAATAAAATTGCAGGGTCATGGTGTTGAGACTAGATACGATGGCCCTCCACCTACTTTTTTCTACAGTACACCTATCGGTGGGGTATGTAACTAGTAAAAAATTATAAATTTATTAAATGTTAATAGCATTATTTTAGGAATGGTATTTTAATATGTGATTCTGGATGTTGAACAAGGTAATATTGGAGGTTTCGAGGGAACACCTCCCAATTCCAGTGGATTTACTCAAACCTACACACAGGTAATAAAATAAAGAGTTTAACTAATGAATTGTACTTAATAGATTTGTGTAGTTTATATTCATATCATTGGTTATGTTGCATTGCGCATCATTCAAACTCAAAGCATTACTTCACATTCTATAACTAATAACTAGATGTTGATAGACAACAAAATTTCAACTATAATATAGTTGTTTAGAAATTCAACATAAGTAGTGATGCAATTACTTCACATGGGGGCATGTGCTTGCAAAGGTGCACCTACATGACAAACTATGGATGCTTGGAAAAAATCTATGAAACCATAATAGTAAGCAATAACATAGACAAGGCAGTTAGTAGTTTGAAAAAATGTCTTGAAGAAATGTAGTATCATGGTGATGGAATTCCATTCCATCACCATGATACTACATTTCTTCAAGACATTTTTTCAAACTACTAACTGCCTTGTCTATGTTATTGCTTACTATTATGGTTTCATAGATTTTTTCCAAGCATCCATAGATTGTCATGCATTCCATCACCATGAGACTACATTTCTTCAAGGCATTTCTTCAAACTGTTCACCACCTTTTCTATGATACCACATTTTTCATACATGTGCACCAAAGAATTTTATCAAACTACTCACTTCCTTGCTACTATGGCTAAAAGCCTAAAATAGGTGCTTTCCAACAAACTATGGATAATTGGAAAATATCTATCAAAGCATAATAGTAAGCAATAATACCATAGAAGGTAATGAACTTTTTGAAAAAATGCCTGAAAGAAATGTGGTCTAATGGTGATGGAATGCCATGACGTCCATTTGTTTGTAATGGAATTCCATCACCACGAGACCCCATTTCTTTTGAGGCATTTTTTCAAACAGTTCATTGCCTTCTCTATACCACCACAGTTATCATGCATGTCTATGAAAGCATTTAATCAAATGGTTCAACAGCTTGCTGCTATGGGTAAAAGCCTAAAAACATGTCCTTTCAAACAAGATATGGATAGGGAAAATAGTAAGTATGATAATCAGGAATATATAGTTTAATAAGTACTCAAAATTTTGTTCATTAGATCTCATACATTATAAGTCATGACGTGGATCGCTATTTTAACTTTTCTGTGATTGAATAATTTGTTATTTTATTTTCAGATGTTGGAGGCGAAAACACCTCCAAATGTTACAAGTGAAATGGATATTGGTGTTTCATCCACTATACAATCCTCAATGGCTCTGACAGGGGAGGTATGAGGAAAATTACTAAATTTCAATTTACATTCGTTGTTATAGATGTTAGTGTTATCTACTGAAATTGCACCCTTATCAATTTGCAAAACTTGATACTTCAGAGAAACATGGGGACTTTTTCAGGTTGTGGGTCACCTAAAAAATGGAAAAGAACCTCCGGAGAAGGCCGACTTCCTTTGGTATCACCTAAACTACTGATTTTTGTAAGGAAAAGGGAGGAGTGCATAAAAATGAAAATTAAATCCTATGGTGATACACCTAAATGTAATAAGAGCTATGAACATTCAGACTGGCATACACTTGAATATTGATGATGGATATGGGACTGCACAACAAGTTTATGTAGATTATGCCTAAGTATTTCACAAACAGTTTTGACATGCACACACTTTCAAGAAGGGAAAGCAATTTTTCACAAATTAAAAGCTCATGTGCCATTCAGTAAACACAATGTGTAATCTGCATAATACTACTTTTGCAAAGAGAGGCATGCTAGCATGAGACAAAACTATAAGGAAATAGAAAAATTTCACAAAGTAGCTTGATCAATCACCTGAAAATGCCCAATATTTTACAAGAACTAGAAGGAAAATTGAACCATCAATGGTAACAAAGGTAAATTATATATATCATGCTCCAAATTCCAAATGAGTTACAAAGCATACATCAGTTGAGAAAGGATTTAAGGAAAATCACTAACTCTCTAGAATGCATAATCAGAACCTCTTTTTACAAAGAGGCAAAAATGCCATATATACTAAAAGTGTCGGCCCCTGCCCTAGGGCTTACAAAAATGAATCGGTTGCTGAACACATTGGCCCACAAATCTTTTGGAATCAGTTAATGTTGCATTCAATGTGCATCCCTCTATCCATGTCAGTGAAAAGACCACCCTCAAGAGTGGCCTTAAGATCTTTTGCAACAATCGCATTAACTTACAACCCTCATGTCTGCCCTCGAAACTCATTAGAGTTGCTTTGAATGTTTATGAGTGTTATCATAAATGTTGATCCACTCTACCAGTCGACATCCCAACTGTACTTGCAGTCTCATCCTTTTTGTTCTAGACCCTTCTGCAAGTTGACCCTCTTCGAGAAGTAGCATCAGGCGCCCTCTAAACTAAATTCACAAGCCCTGATCATCCATCAAACCAAAGTAGATCCATTTCATTTATGCTCTATTGATCTTCTTGGCACTAGTCAAGCTGCCAATGATTCACCTATAGCTTCCTCTGATTGGTTGAATAGATGCCATGTGAGATCACCAGATGGTCAAAGGTTATTCCTGCAGAATCGCATGTTGGTGAGACACTAGCCGTGTCTCCCTGATGCCACAATGCTCCACAGCAGTTATCGGCATAACTTACCACTATTGGTGAGACCTCATAGCAAGCTGCAAGAGCCATGCCGATATCCCCTTTGTCATCATCCAAACTATTGGCAAGATATATCACTTTCGGCAAGAGGTCTTGCCGAAAGCACCTGATAGTCGATAGCATTCCAACCAGACCATCGGCAAGAGTCTCAGCGATGCTCAGCACAAACACACCCATGATCAGCAAGACAAGCAAGTCGGGACAAGGTCTCAATGAGCTCCTATCGATTACACCGAAGAGTTAAAACCATCGGCGAGACATCACGAATCAGCAAGAAATCATACCAATCCCCCAAAAGTTATACCACTGTGCTCCTTCATTAGCGAGACATCTGCATTCAGCAGGACATTACAGCAAGCTCAAAACACTACACTGAAGGCCCCATCCTTCGGCGAGACTCCCACAAGTCGGGAAGACTTTACCCTAAACTCAAAGCTCTATGCCGAAGGCACAATCCTTCGGCAAGACTTCATCAAGTCGGCAAGACATCTCCCCGGTGCTGGTCATTTCGACGAGACCTCATTCATTGGTGAGACAACATACCAAAGCCACAAACCTTCAGTGAGACATCTCCAGGTTGGCAAGACATCTCACTAACACTAACCTCTTTCACCGAGAGCATTCCGTTTCGGCGAGACGTTATGCCAATCAAAAATCTTTTAGCTAGACTTCCGCCTTTCGGCGAGACGTTACAGCGAGTCCCAAACTTCTCCCCAATGCCAGTCATTTCAGCAAGACCACCGGTCATCGGCAAGACATCACATTGAAGCCACAGTCTTCTGGAAATACTTCACCCCGTCGGCCAGACATCTCCCCGAGCTCAAAACATTACGCCGAGAGTTCCATTTATCGGCCAGAGGTCAGAGCGAAGGTAAACCACTCTCCCCAACACTAACCTTCTGAAAAAACTATCGGTGGGACTTCCTCGGTCGGGGAGAGATAGAAAACTTCATGGCAACCAAAATTTCTCAACGACCTAAGGATTTCGAATGAATATAGCACAACAGCCAGTCGGCAAGACAACTAGAGGGCTCACTGACTTTCTTCTTTGAGTTCTATACCAGGTTCAACTGAGGCATACCTTCCAATAGACTTCCTTGTGAAATAGCATCAAATGAAGACCTTCTCAATGAAAACCGAACACCTGCACGCTGGGCTCAACCCTTATGGGAGCCACATTTAATCCACGTGCCGAAATTAAAACATAATTTCCCCTGATTGAGCCTGCAGGTGAAAATTAGGTAACATTTTTGGCGACCTTAGCTAGATGTTTGCCTGCTAAACATGAAAAGCCAGTAGCCTAAACTTGTCCATTGGGCATGGAGTCATTGGGAAAAACTTAGAAACAGACCTAGGGCAATTTTGTACATGGCTACAACTCACTTGAGACTCATAGAACATAACAGGTTGTCGGAAACTTATAGAAACAGGAGAAACTGAAGTGAAACTATTTACTATGTTGGAATAGCACTTAGGGAATGAAACAACAACTAAACTAAAGTGCAGAAGCACTTATTGAAAGCATAAAACCAAACCTAATATGTATAATGATAAATCATACCTCAAAACAATGTTTGAGGTGAATCCCATTAACTGGGATTGGTAACTTTTCTCCATCCATGTTTGATAACTGGAATGCATTATGCTCCTTGCATTCAGTAACAACAAAAGGGCCTGCCCAGAAATGTTCAAATTTTGTATGTTTTCCTAGACCACTCTTTAGCACATCCCACTTGAGAACAATATCACCTTCCTTGAAAAATTTGGCTGTAGCTTTCTTATCAAATGTTTTCTTTGTTTGGAGCTAATAATACTCCAAAGTTTTCATTGCTTTATCTCTTGATTATTCGAGCTCCATGAGCTCTACATATCTCATGGACATTGGGTCTTGTTCTTCATACATCTCCAACTGGTGAACAATGTCTAGAGATGGAAGCTCTACAGATAGAGGTAATCTAGCCTCTTTACCATAAATGAGTACATATGGTGAATTACCAACTGATCTCTTAGGGGTTATTCTATCTTCCCAAAGTGCATATTTCAATGTGGTATGTCAAATCCTTTGATTCTCCTCCATGGTCCTCTTAATAATTCTGATCAGATTTTTATTTGTACTTTCAGCTAAACCATTACCCCATGGGTAATAATTAGAGGAAGTATTAAAATGAATTATGTGTTTAACAGCCCAATCTGTGAATCTTAACCCAACAAAAGCAAGGGCATTATTTGAAATGATGGAATCAGGAACTCCAAATCTGGTGATTATATCTTCATAAAAAATCAAAACTGAAGATTCATTTGCTTCTTTCAAAGTTGCTGCCTCTATCCACCATGTGAAATAGTCTGTAGCAGTAAGCACCCACTTGTGACCAGTACCAGATGGTGGATTAATTGGCTCGATAAATTCAATGCCCCTTCTCATGAAGGGTTGCTCTACTTGAACTTGATGTAAAGGCATAGCAAGTAACTTTTCCTTTCCTGCAAATAAAGCACATTTAATACACTTCCTTGACCATGCATATGCATCTTTAAACAAGTTGGGCCAGTAGTAACTAGCTCTCATAATTTTCCAAGCAGTTGTCCTTGGAGCAAAGTGACCTCCTGAAACTCCATCATGAAACTCATGAAGTACCTTTTATGTTTGATCAGCATCAATGCACCTTAATAAAACACCATTCAGATCTTTCTTGAAAAGAATATTATCAATGAGGACATAAGGAATTGATTGCAATCTAAAATATCTTTGTTTTGCTTTGTCTAGACCTAGTGGACATTCACCAATACGAAGAAAGTGGGTCATTTCTTGAACCAACTTGCTGTTAATATAGGTGCAGCACCTTGAACATTTTGAGGTTCATTCGTATTAGCTAAAACAACACCAGTTTTTTATTTTTATACATCTTCAGGGGTTGAGGCAAGTTGCTCACAAAGTCCTTTACCTCTGACAAGTTTTGTGATTTTGATGTCGACATCAAATTCCATTACTTTTGTGATCCACCCTGCTCTTTTCTCACTCAGATCTTTGTTTAAAAGAAATTCCTTCACACTTGGGCGTGCAACCAAAATATGAATTTTGTTGTTTGAAACCAAAAGTTTAAACTTCTTTAGGCTTTTGATCACAATGAGAAAATTTTTCTCAACAAATGTACATTTCTCTTCATAATCAGCAAGTCCTTGACTAAAGAAAGCTATTGGCTACTCTAAATTATCATTGTTTTTCTGAACCAACATAGCAAAAATTGAACTAACGTTTCCAAAAGCATATAAGAAGAATTCTTTAAAGAAATTTGGATTTACCAATGTTGGAGCTGATTCTAAAGCTTCCTTGATTTCTTCAAAACTACGTTTTGCTTCTTTAGTCCAACTGAAAACTATATTTTTTTTAAGCATGGTCGTCAAAGGCTGTAGTAAATTTGCAACATCAAGAATGAATCTTCTTAAAAATTTGATTCTCCCTAAAAAGCTATGCAATCCTTTCATGTGATTGGGTAATGGCAGTTCAAGTATAGCTTTAACTCTTTTAGGATCAATGGTAACTTTGTCTTTTGACACTATGTGACCTAACAGTTTACCTTCATGAACATCAAAAATACTCTTTGTCAGATTGAGAGATATTCCGTATTCCCTACATTTTTCAAAAACTTGCTTGAGATGTGACAAGTGCTCATCTGCATTCGTTGAATATACAGTTATGTCATCTAAGTAAACTAGCATAAATTTCTGAATTAAACTCTAAAATTCCATATCCATGGCACGCTGAAAGGTGGCACCAGCACTAGATAAACCAAAAGGCATTCTCTTGTAGGCCATGGTGCCCCATTTTGTTGTAAATGTTGTTTTATATTGATCCTCCTCTTTAACTAGAATATGGTTATAACTAGCATATCCATCTAGAAGAGAAAATCTCTTTGAACCAGCAATGGCTTGGAGAATTTGTTCCATATACAGTAAGGGATAATGATCTTTCAGAGACACTCTATTAAGGTCTCTAAAATATACACATAATCTTACCTCACCATTCTTTTTTCTAACCAAAACAAGGTTAGAAACCCAGGATGTGTGTTTAATTGGAAACACAATACCCCCCTCAACTAACTTGGGCAGTTCTTTGATTATTAAAGGTTCAAGCTTGGGGTTCAATGGTCTCTGTTTTTGTCTAACAAGCTTGGCACTAGGTTCTAAATCAATTGTATGTTGTGCAATATGAGGATCAAACCCTCTTAAATCAAAATATTGCCAAGCAAAAACATCATGATACTCTTGGCATAAAACAAAGAAAGCTCTCTTATCTTCAACTGAACAGATTTTGTCTAATTTGAGAAGCTTACCTTTAAAGATTTCCACTTCTTCATAATGATCTTCTTTCACTTGAATGACGACTTTGTTCTTCTTAAGTTGATCATCAGAATTGAATATGGATTCCAAGGTAACCAGCCTTTTGGGAAGTTTATTTGTCTTCAGTTGTATCACTTGATCATCATACTGTTGTTTAATCTTTTCCTGGTTCACTACAGAAAATTGATCTTCTTAGAGCAGAAAGGTTAAAACATGTTCATCACTTTCAAATACCTGCCAGTTAATGTTGTTATCAGGAATTGATGGCCTGATAATCACCTTAACATACTGTTGTATTTTTTCTTTTTTAATATCACCTGGGATATCAAACTATGCTCCAATTGTTGCAAGTCTATCAGCATGCTTATTTTGATTTTATGGAATAGAAATCAGATTAAAGGCATTAAATTCTTCAATTATGTTCCATACTCTATTTCTGTAAGACTTCAAAGAATCATTATTGGCAACATTCATCCCCCTAACCTGATTAACTATCAATTCATTGGCTCCATAGACTTTCAAACAGTCAATTCCTCTTTTCCTTGCCCACTCAAGGCCTTGAATGAGTCCTTCATACTCAACACTATTGTTAGAACATGCAAAAGCAAAATGAAAGGCTGAAAAGTACTTACCACCCTGTGGAGAAACTAGTATTGCACCTACACCTGCTCCATTCTTACTTCTAGAACCATCAAAAAACATTTCCCAGAGTTCACTTTGTTGTTGCAACAACTAATTTTTACCCTTTTCAAGGTTTGGAACCTCTACATCGGGTTCAAGCATCGCATAATTACCCATACCGACATCTTGAATAAGGTCTTCAGGACTGTCCAACACATTTTCAGCTGCCCATTCATGTAACAGCACATCAGGAACAACTTCTGCTTGAAGTTCTTGAGCGGCAGCCAGCTCATTGTCAGTAAAAATGACACAATGTGTTTTTGCAGCAGTAGGAACAACATTGATAGGACTCAAGTTATATGGCTCAATGTGATCTTTAGCCAACTTTTCAGATTTAATGGTAACTTTGGTTCCATATCTAGTTCTAAACAACATATGTGACCAGTCAACTGACACATAACCTCCTATTTTAGCTGTAAAGTCTCTTGAGAGACACAAAGCAAAGAAAGGTGGGAGATCTACAACGCATATGTCCTAAAAAACTGAAAATTTCAGACAAGAATGAAGGGTAAGACTCAAGCCTTTAATAACACCCAATGTGTTAACAGAGGTACCATCCAATTGAATCACTCCTTTCTCTAAAGGCTGATACTTTAGTCCAAGTTTATCAGTAATTTGCTTTGGCATTACAGAGCTACTAGCTCCACTATCTACCATACAGTTATGAACTAACTTATCACCTATGATTATAGACACTTAAAATGGAGGTGGTTTGACTTCTTTTCCTACCTCTTTGCTAAGCAGTTTATCATTTTCTTGAGGATTATTTGTCAACACAGTTCTAACTTGGCCCATTAAAGACTCTGATTCCTCAGACATTTTTAAACTTGACAAGGCTAACTGTAACATATCTTTTTGACTTAGGATAGCTAATGAATCCCACATAGACATCGTAATGTTCATTTTTTTCACACTATCAAGAATATTATAGGGTACAGCTGGGTTCACTTTATGATGTACCTTTATGCCAGCATGATCAGCTTGCAAGTGTGGCTACTCCTTAACTAGGAGTTGCTGATTTCTTTGCAAACCATGAGTCACTTGAGATGTAGATGGTTCTACAACTGTTGTTTTTCCTTTATCAGCTGGTTGATCAAGCTCAAAATCTCTCTTCTTCACCCTTGTGTTAGCTACAACTAGAGAATTATCTACATTCAATCCACAGAATTCTTCACCTTGCCAGTTGAGTAGGGTAGTATCATTGGTAAGTTGATCTTGGTGTTGTGGAGATGCATCATTGAGTGCATTCTGCTGTGAACTTGAGGCATTTTGTACCATAAGTACTTGATTAATAAGTCTGTTTGAGCAAGTGACCTGATTGTGAGGTTGGTTACAAGGGTAGCACCACTCATAATCTACTGCTAAGTTGTTTTGAATAGGGACAAGATCCTTAACTGCACTAACAGGTGCTAGAGCATAAGCCTGAAAAGTTCTAGTATTTACACTCTGTCTTGGTCCCTGGTAGTTGCCTTGATAAGCCTATCTATTACCTTGATATTATTGTTGCTGACCTGAATTCTGCTGTTGATAAGGCCTGTTATATGATTGTTGCTTTTCCAATCTCACAAGCTTATTACCAAAAGTATGTAATAAACTTTTGATCTCCTGTAACTCATTTGAAGATCTTGAAATAGCAATTTCTTGTGTTACAGCAGTTGGAATAGCGGCTGATGCTGCTAGAACAGGTGGCAAAGGTACAAAAGGTGGTATCTGCAAAGAGATATTCGAATGAATATCTAGGAATATAGGCATTGGTGGCCTAGGAGCAAGTTTACCAGCTTGTATTAGGTTGTTTTCAGCTCTGATTGCTACTTCAAATGCATCTAATAGGGAAACACCCCCCATTGATTGTATCATAACAGCTATATCATTGTTAAGGGCCTTCAAAAAGTACAAAAATGCATATTCTAGAGGTGGTCTCACTGTTGCAGGGATTCTATCCTAGGTTCTTTGAAATCTAAAATTTAAATCATTCATTTGCTCCTGAGGAGCCCTCTTAATCGTAGTTAATTACTCCAATAAAGATAAATTATCAGACATATCCTGAAACTGTCTGTGTAATTTGTCACCCAATTCATCCCAGGTGGCAATTGAATCTACTCCAAGACTCCTAAACCACTGTAATGCTCTTCCTTTGAATGATGCTGCAAGCAATCTTACAGCTACATCTTCTTGTGTGAAATGGTGCACACCACATAAGGAAGCAACATCTCGTATATGTTCAATCGAGGTAGTCTGATCTTCCCCAGTGAAAATTGGCAAGCTTTTCAAAGCTGCCATTGGAATGTCATTGTGTTGTGCCAAATTTAATGGACTACCTCCATTAAATGGCACAAAAGGCTGATTTCTGGGAGCAGCCATTAGAGGTGGCTGAGGTGGGTTTACTTGCACTCTAGGTGAAACAAAAAACAAGACAGCACTATGAGATCTCACAGATGGAGGAGTAGATTTAGTTCTTCTAGAATAGATAAATGTTGTCCCTATCCTTTCTGTTACCCTGCCTTTTCTCCTTGGTAGGGAAAGATGTAAATATTCAAAAGGAACTAAGCTGCTCCTTGTCTGAACTCTTCTCATAAGCTGTAAAAGTACCGATTCTGAAGCTCTTTCTCCCTAGTGGAGTCACCAAGTATGAAAAATGACTTTCGTAAAGTCTAAAACTTGCTGGTTGCATACCAAACCAACAATATAATGTGGAACCATCCCACCGAGCATACCAAAAATTGTTATCTACTGAAATTGCACCCTTATCAAGTTGCAAAACTTGATACTTCAGAGAAACATGGGGACTTTCCCAGGTTGTGGGTCACCTAAAAAATGGAAAAGAACCTCCACAGAAGGCCGAATTCCTTTGATATCACCTAAACTACTAATTTTTGTAAGGAAAAGGGAGGAGTGCATAAAAATGAAAATTAAATCCTATGGTGATACACGTAAATGTAATAAGAGCTATGAACATTTAGACTGACATACACTTGAATATTGATGATGGATATGGGACTGCACAACAAGTTTATGTAGATTATGCCTAAGTATTTCACAAACAGTTTTGACATGCACACATTTTCAAGAAGGAAAAACAATTTTTCACAAATTAAAAGCTCATGTGCAATTCAGTAAACACAATTTGTAATCTGCATAATACTACTTTTGCAAAGAGAGGCATGCTAACATGAGACAAAGCTATAAGGAAATAGAAAATTTTCACAAAGTAGCTTGATCAATCACTTGAAAATGCGCAATATTTTACAAGAACTAGAAGGCAAATTGAACCATCAATGGTAACCAAGGTAAATTCTATATATCATGCTCCAAATTCCAAATGAGTTACAAAGCATACATCAGATGAGAAAGGATTTGAGGAAAATCACTTACTCTCTAGGATGCATAATCAAAACCTCTTTTTACAAAAAGGAAAAAATGCCATATATACTAAAAGTGTCAGCCCCTGCCCTAGGGCTTACAAAAATGAATCGATTGTCGAACACGTCGGACCTAAGATCTTTTGGAATACAGTTAATGTTGCATTCAATGTGCATCCCTCTATCCATATCGGTGAAAAGATCACCCTCAGGAGTGGCTTTCAGATCTTTTGTAACAATCGCATTAACTTGTAGCCCTCGTGTCCACCCTCGAAACTCATTAGAGCTGCTTTGAATGTTTCTGAGTGTTAATGTCGATCCACTCTGCCAATCAACATCCCAGCTGTCCTTGCGGTCTCCTCCTTTCTGTTCTAGACCCTTAAGCAAGTTGACCCTCTTCAAGAAGCAGCATCAGGTGCCCTCTGAACTGAATTCACAAGCCCTGATCATCCATCGAACCAAAGTAGATCCATTTCATTTATGCTCTATTGATCTTCCTAGCACCGGTCAAGCTGCCAACGATTCGCTTGTAGCTTCCTCTGATTGGTTGAACAGATGCCACATGAGATCACTAGATGGTCAAAGGTTATTCCTACAGAATCGCATGTCAGTGAGACACTAGTCGTGTCTCCCCGATGCCAGAATGCTCCACAGCGGTTATCGGCATAACTTACCACTGTCAGCAAGACCTCATAGCGAGCTGCAAGATCCATACCGATATCCCCTTTGTCATCATCTAGAGTATCGGCAAGATATATCACTTTCGATAAGAGGTCTTGCCGAAAGCACCTGATAGTAGATAGCATTCCAACCAGACCATCAGTAAGAGTCTCAGCAATGCTCAGCACGAACACACCCATCGGCAAGACAAACAAGTCGGGACAAGGTCTCAGTGAGCTCCTATTGGTTACACCGAAGAGTTAAAACCATCAGCAAGACATCATACCAATCCCCCAAAAGTTATACCATTGTGCTCCTCTATTGGCGAGACATCTGCATTCGGCAGGACATTACAGTGAGCCCAAAACACTACGCCGAAGGCCCCATCCTTCGGCGAGACTCCCGCGAGTCGGGAAGACTTTACCCCGAACTCAAAAATCTATGCCGAAGGCACAATCCTTCGGTGAGACTTCATCAGGTTGGCAAGACATCTCCCTGACGCCGGCCATTTTGGCGAGACCTCATCTGTCTGTGAGACATCATACCATAGCTAGAAACCTTAGACAAGACATCTCTGGGTTGGCAAGACATCTCACCGACGCTAACCTCTTTCCCCGAGAGCATTTTGTTTCAGCGAGACGTTATGCCAATCAAAAATCTTTTGGCTAGACTTCTGCCTTTCGGCGAGATGTTACAGCAAGTCCCAAACTTCTCCCCGACATCAGCCATTTCAGCGAGACCATTGGTCATTGGCAAGACATCACGCCAAAGCCACAACCTTTCGGGAAGACTTCACCTTGTCAGCAAGACATCTCCTCAAGCTCAAAACATTACGCCGAGAGTTCCATTTATTGGCCAGAGGTCAAAGCGAAGGTAAACCACTCTCCCCGATGCTAACCTTTTGAACAACTGTCAGCAGGACTTCCTCAGTCGGGGAGAGATAGAAAACTTCATGGCGACCAAAATGTCTCAGTGACCTGAGGATTTTGAATTAATATAGCACAATAGCCAGTCGGCAAGACAACTAGAGGGTCTCACCAACTTTCTTCTTTGAGGAGTTCTATACCAAGTCCGACTAAGGCATACCTTCCAACAGACTTCCTTGTGAAATAGCATCAAATGAAGACCTTCTCAATGAAAACTGAACACCTGCATGTTGGGGTTAACCTTTATGGGAGCCACATTTAATCCACGTGCCGAATTTAAAACATAATTTCCCCTAATTGAGCCCGCAGGTGAAAATCGAGTAACAGTTAGTTCTAGTGAAAAATCAAACCATTATTGATTTGTAGTTTAATTTCTATTTAGTTGGTTTATACAGGGCTTAAGCATGCCTCAGCATCAACGTGAGAATATTTCCCTCGTGGAGAGTGATCGTGAGATGGTCGTAAGTGATTATTTTGTTAAATTTATCATTTTTTATAATATAATTTCTATATATTAATGTTTTTACTTCTTATTGTAACAGTTAAAACTTCACCAAGAACTTAACAATACTAGGAGGAGCAGCAAGAGCACTCCTCGAGCATAGTAGAAACGAGTGACAAACTTATTGCCATCGAATCGACAAACAAAGGGAAATAATTTATTTCCAGAGCATGGAAAGAAATGAATTTTGATTCCAGAGCCCTTTGTTGTATGCCTACATGGTAGTTTTGTACATATTTTGTATTGGATATATTTGACATTGTATGCCTATATGGCATTCTCGTAAGCCTATATGGCTATTTTGTACCTATATTTTATACTTATATCGACATATATTAATGTATATGTATATGGCTATTTGGTTAATACAAATCTTTTTTATTGATGGTGTCTGTATTTGCATTATAAATTCATGGTTCAATAGATATGAGTTATGTGTATTCAAGTGTATACTTTACAACTTATGTGTATACTTTGACTTACGTGTGTTCCAATGTATACTTTGTGACTTATGCGTTTTCATGTGTATACCTTGTATTCATGCATATACTTTGTATTAAGTTGTGTATACTATGTATTCGTGTGTATACTTCAATGCTTATGTGTTTGTGACTACTTGTGCTTCCCTTATTCACATGTACATGCTTGACTTATTCATGTGTATACTTATTAATTGGTTAGCCCTAGCATTGATCATTGTTGTCCTTCATGGTTTGTCTTGAATAAATTAATTGATTGATGGTAAACAACTTTATCTAAAAGCAAAAAACACATTTTCAATTGGTATTCCATGAAATGATTGATAAAAAGATTCCAATATATTTAATCCTTTGATTGGAACAACTCAATTAAGCAAAGGATACATAATCTTCACAACACTTACAAAACATAATATTTAGAGTAGATGAAGTTAGTCAACTTTTTGACACATTATCTATGTTATTGGGTTCTTCCATTTTAGCTCAGGTTCTAATCCTGGTTCGCTAAGGTGGTGCAGGTCCTAGTTCGGTTCGCTTGTGGGTTTGACTAGGGTCCTTCATTTTTGGGTCTGGTTTGCCCAAACAGAACCCAAGAGAACCCGAACAGAACCAAGACAGAACCCAGGCAAACCAAAATAGAACCCGCATGCCTAGGCATCAAAAAAAGTATTTTTCTGAATATTTTTTTAATGTTTTATGGAGTTTGACTTTGACCGACACCCAAGGGAACCCTAAAAGTGACCTCTAAATCACTTCAAACACTTTAACTACCTCATTCTTATTCAATTGTTTTGCATTTACAAGCATTTTCATTCCAAGACACTAAGCTTTCATTTTTGCTTGCTAGATTGAAAGCGGATTGTGACACAACTTTCTTTTTTCAAAAATTGTTCTACATCATTGAACTAAGAATTTATCACACATCTGTAGAGAAACAGAGGAATACTACAAACTAAAACACATTACACTTATGTTCTCACCGACTTTATGTGCTCTCCAACATCTCTCTTCTCTCATGCGAAGAGTTAGAACTGCTTGGCCATTCCTTTGCATCATTCAGAAAATTTTTCTCTTTTTGACAATGTCAAAAGCATGGTTGCATACAAATTAGGAAAAAGACTTTTCCTTTTAGATTAGCAATGCATGGAAGTTTCAAAAATTATCCTTGATATTGCAAAAAGATATGTGTTTATACACTTCAATTGTGTAGTCACCCTTTGGTTCTTTGAAAGAAAAAACTGCCTATGCCATTGTTACACTGCACAGGTAAACCAGATTTTGTATTGTGGAGCTATATTAAGCTACCACTCTCAAGACTAATGTAACAATGATATAAAATAATGTTTGAGACTGTAAGAAGACATCAAAATGGCTAGTGTACTAAACAAATTCCTATGATTTATGAAGAACGTTGATAACTCTACTCAGGTAGCTTCTTTTTTCAAAATCATGTACAAATTGAACCCTGGCATCAATAGACTCTGTATATCAAGCTACCATTATTCAAGTTTCAACGATGAATATTTATCATGCATGTTTTAAATGACATTCAAGTTTATGGTGGTTTTGTTGTTTATATGATGTTATGTGATATTCTAATCCTAATTCATGCTTCTAGGCTGCATATATATATATATATATAGTTTTTACATGTTTTTTGTACCAACGAACCCAAAATGAACTGAACCCCCTCCAAAACAATTTGGTCGAACTGGCGAACCGAACCCTCGAACCCAAACCCAAACCTCAAAATCTATTCCAACACTCTTCATTATGCCTGCACAAACTTAATTGACCACCAAATTATGCTTCCCCTTGACTTTACCCACTTTTACTAACTCAAACCTCTCTTTTTCATTCAAAACCATTGTTTTTCCCACTAGGGCATCATGCCATAACATACTTTTGACCTCCCCTATCCTTGCAAACCTTTTGAACACATCAAACTCCACAACCTCACCCTATTTCCAACCTATTCTAACTTATTTTCAAGCAATTTCTTTTTTTCACCTCTTATAGATTTGCTTTTAAGGGGCCTCAATTCTGAATTTTCAATAGGGGCAGTGTTAGTAATATCTTCCAATGCCTTTACCAATGCTATTTTCTTATTCCTACTCCCTATCCTACTTACATCAAGACCATATCACCGAGACACAACCTGAACAATAGGTGGAATGGCCTATTTCAACATATTACACTCGAACCCTTAAGGTATTGATCTAGTTGAACATAGCTCAGAGCGATTCGATGTGTTTGGGTGTGAAAGAGAACCATTCCTAGTATAAACATACTTATTCGAACACATTGGAATAGTCTGTTTGGTCACATGAGTTGCAGAACGAAAGTTGCACCACTTTACAACTTTCCACTACTTGCATTTGACACTTTTTCCATCAACTGAAAATTGGACACCACAGGAAAACCACTCCGAGATAACAAAAACCAAGAGAGGTTATTGCAGAGGGGTTCAACATGATCCCATAGGATCAGACGACAAGTTTTAAAGAATCATGGTATCCGAGTAACAACATGTTGAAGTTTGCAACTATTTTGCACTTTGGACCCTTAAGGGATCTATCTGGTTGAATGTAGCTCGAAGTGATTCCGTATTTTTGGTTCTGAAAGAGGACCATGCCTAGCGTAAACATACATATTTAGACGTGTTGGACTAGTTCGTTTGGTCACACGAGTTGCAGAACAAAAGTTACACCACTTTGCAATTTTCTACTACTTGCATTTGACACTATTTCCATCAACTGAAAACTAGACACCACAGGAAAACCACTCTGAGATATTAAAAACCAAGAGAGGTTATTGTAGAGGGGAATAACACAATCCCATAGGATTATATGAGAAATTTCTAAGAATCATGGTATGCAAGTAACAACATGCTGAAGTTTGTATCCATTTTGCACTTTGGACCCCTAAGGGATCGATCTGGTTGAATATAGCTCAGAGTGATTCCGTGTGTTTGGGTGTGAAAGAGGACCATTCCTAGTGTAAAAATACATATTTGTACGTGTTGGAATAGTTTTTTTGGTCACATGACTTGCAGAACAAAAGTTGCACCACTTTGCAACTTTCCACTGTTTGCATTCGACACTTTTACCATCAACTGAAAACTAGACACCATGGGAAAACCACTCTAATATAACAAAAAGTGAGAGAGGTTATTGTAGAGGGGCCCAACATGATCCCATAGGATCAGACGATAAACTTCTAAGCATCACAGTATCCAAGTAACAAAATGTTGAAGTTTGCAGTCATTTTGCACTTTGGACCCTTAAGGGATTGATCTAGTTGAACATAGCTCGGAGTGATTCTGCATGTTTGGGTGCGAAAGAAGACAATTGCTAGCATAAAAATACCTATTGGGACATGCTGGAACAGTTTTTTTGGTCACACGAGTTGCAAAACAAAAGTTGCACCACTTTGCAACTTTTCACTACTTACATTTGACACTTTTTCCATCAACTGAAAACTGGACACCACAGGAAAACCACTCCGAGATAACAAAAATTGAGAGAGGTTAT
>VDFB02379711.1:65523324-65584015 GCA_007258455.2 Sequoia sempervirens
CTAGAAAACTCTCTCTCTCTCTCTCTCTATTAAAATTCTCCCTCCCTCTAAAGACATACATAAATACATACAAGAATAATACATATGTACATACAATCCTACATCCATACAAGCATACATACATACATGTGTAGATACAATCTTGCATACATATAGGCATACATACAATATACATGCACTAATGCATACAGGCATACATACATGCATACAAGCATGCATACATACATACATACATGACACACCAGCATACATGTACATACAACACATACAAATATATCAACAAACATTCAATAGAGTGGCATTTAACATAAAGTAAGACATAACGCGAGAGCGTTATAATGTGCTCGCATTATGTCTTGCTTGACACATATCCAGGAGAAGCAAAAAAAGTCAAAACTAAGACATAACATGAGCGCGTTATAACATGATTGTGTTATATTTTGCTTTGGGAATCCCCAAGCCTTAGCATTGGTATTTACCTTGCAATACCAACCCAAAGGCTTAGAGGGCATTCCCAATGACCAAAGACGTGTTTTTGCAAATTCTACAATTTTTTCACATAATCGGGTTCGTGCTCACCGTCAGGATTGCATATGGTTCAATATTGAAAAAATTGAACAAATGGGTAATGTTAGGTTCTCTCTTAGCTATCCAACTGATGTAATTTTTCACTTTCCGACAATGTTAACCTTTCATCCATAATTTATTTTGTTTGTATGTCTCTTTTTCCAAAAGGTGTTTGGTGTTTTTTTCATTATAAATTAACCATTCATCAAATTTTCAAATAAATTACATTTTTAGAAACTAGACCCCATTCTACATTTTTTTTTTTTAAAAAAATCAATTACTTTCCAAAATTTGTAAGGGGAGCACGGCCAAAATTTTGCTTTTCAAGAAGTACCCACTTAGAAAATTAGTAAAAAATCAAATATTCATTAAAAAATTATCAGAAAAATCATGCATCAACTAGATACTATTAGATAACTTCTAACTGTAGCGATTTTAAAAATACTACAAAAAAGTTCACTATGCTAGGGTCATACAAGAGTTGCTATGTTATGTTTTTTTTGACAAAAACAACACCAATTTGTGTGGGTCCCTCTTTTGAACCCCTTAATCTCAACCACAAGTTTCAAAATAAATTAGTAGTTTATAAAGTAGACGCGAAGCACTTCGACCCTTGTTTTTGTTCCATCTCAAAATTTTGAGTGTAACTATCCTCAATTTCATGTCCAAGGTCAGTATTTCCTTATTTCAGAAAAAAAAAAGTGGCCGCTTAAGCCCCCTTTATGGGAGCCATCTTGGTGCACTTACCCATAACCATCATAATAAAACATAAGCATCTCATTCGTAAAATTTTAATAGCATATAATTTCCATAATCAATGTCAAATGTCATATAATACAAAAATATGATATAAATGTCTACAATGAGCTACATGAGCCATATGAGAACAATATATACATAATAGTATGTAGGCGTGGTGTCTACATCAAATAAATGTACATGAATCAAATGATACATAATAAAATACATATTTACATGGGATATGCCCTATCCCAAACTCCCCCATTTGAATGGGTTACAGATCCCCCTAGTCCTAGTAGTGGTCATGATGGTGGTAGTCCCATGCTCCTCACACTCCTAGCTCCTCCTAACCTATCCCTTGACTAGCTCTAGCTCTATGTCCTTGAGGAGTAGGGTAGAGATTGTAGCTCTCTAGTAAGACTCTCTCATAGTCATGTAATAGGTCACCTCCATCATAATATTCTAGACCTCGAACATAATCTAATGAGAAAAGATACATAAGCTCACCTCTACCTATACCCTTTGGGATCTCTCTATGTCTCTTTGTAGTGACTTATGCTAGCTAAGCCTCAACATGCTACCTTTGTGCCCACTCACAGTCTCTCTTTGTATTCACCTGTGCTAGTTGACCTTGTACCTATGCTAGTTGTGCTCATAGCCTAAAGAATATCATACTATGCCCTAGCCTGATCTATCACTGCCATGTGCTCCCAAGCCCATATATGCAATAGTGTCACCCTGGATACCAATATCACTTTGTATATGCACATGGACTATTATACTTCATGGTATAAATGTGCAAGGATGAATGGTCCCCAAGCACAGATAATGCCCTCCACTAACATGTGCTCCAATACTCTCCCCCAACCAATAGAGAAGCCTTGGTACCTCTTATAGGGTACCAATACCCCACTAATAAATCCCTACTAGTACCAAGGGTAGTGGGTCAAAGTGATAGGTGGATGGCCCATTATAGGTCCATCTTGCTATCCTTAACTTGCCAAGGTCATATATCAGGAATACCCTACTCAATGCACTCTCCCCATGATCAATGTCATAAATAACCCTCTCTCCTTATATCAAGATCCCAAGACTCCTCTAGGCATCCTCTAGAGTGATAGTAGCCTCCCTAATAGGAAGCATGAATGTGTCATGGTCGCTATGCCACCGCCCCATCAAAGCAATCATCATAGCTTGGTGATCCCTAATCTTTGGCATGTGAGTAACATGTCATAGGCCTATGGATCCTAGGGCTACCTCCTCCATATCTATCAATTGTGGTACTAACTATATGATCACGATATACCATTCTGATGACTGAAGTTGGTCGCCCACATCTTGCATCTCGTAGTTGCACATTATTAGCTTTGCATCAAAAAATTATAAACAAAAAATCCAAATTTTGTATTCATCCTATCTCCTAATCTAACCTAGCCAACTACACATTTTTTTTGAATTGCATTGCATTTTCACTCATTCACATGATGTTTCTAATTGCATTGCATTTCCTTCCATGGGTGTTGCATTCTAGCCAATTGTATAATTTTATTAATGTCCATCTAAAAAAATCTTAATAAAATACTTAGTAGTGTTATATTCTTGACATGAATCACAAGGATGCCACCACTGTCTCTTAATTTTGTGGAAAAATTAAAGATATAATAATAATCTTATTTAATTTAATCATTTTCTATCCATATCTTCTTACCACTTGTGTCAACTTCAATTAGTAGGTAAGGGAGAAATAAATTTTAGTACAAATTAATAAATTTTATTGATTTAATTGATTGAGTATAATTAATAAGGATGATACTATGTTTTTTATTTTATCCTTCATTAAGATTTATTCATTGAAGATAAATAAAAAAGAATGAGATGACAATCATCTCTCGATGAAATTGACAAAAAAAATTATACAATTTTGACTTTTATTCTCAATACCAACAAAATTATTACCAACCATTAAAAATATGGCTTGCTTCCATCTCCCTAAAACAAAGAAATGGGGGGATACCAAAAGTAAAATCATAGATGAAAACTTCTTTATCAATTGTAAACTCTGGCAAGTTGGTAAGAAGGCCCATGACAAACAATTTGTGGTTCAAGGCCTAATCATTTATATTTAGAAACCATTTTGATTCAAGGCTTAATCATTATAATTATAATTTAGAATATCATAATTGATTAGATTATTCAATGTGATCATATATATTCTCGGGAACATTCAAACACATAATATTAATTGGATAACAGTCACAAGATATAAAAGAAAATTAAATAAAATACTTAGTAGTGTCATATTCCTGACATAAATCATGAGGACACCACCACTATCTCTTAATTTTGTGAAAAAAATAAAGATATAATTACTTTCTATAATACTCATCTTTTTTTAATTTAGAGTCATTTTCCATTTGTATCTTTGTACCACTATCTCTTGATATGCCCCTCCACATGGCTCACCACATATAACTTGGTGTCAACTTAAACACATTGTGACACTTATATTCACTCCAAACCATGGGAGGAAGATAGTCCCATTGCTTTTCCTCTACATCGTAAACTGTGGTTGTACACAACTCCTCCTCATCACCATCACATCCTCCAACAATGTAAATCAACCCTTTAGCCGAGTCCAATGAGCAACATAAATTATATATGTTTTAGGGAAGGTCGAGGCTCGCTTCCATCTCCCTAAAACAAAGAAACATGGGAATACAAGAAGTAAATACAATATGCTTATTCAATGAAAAAAGCAATTATTATATGATTATTGAATGAGAAAAGCAAGAAGTAAGAGAATAGAAAAAGTAAAATCATAGATGACAAGTGCTTTATGAATTGTGAACTTTGGCAAGTCGGTAAGAAGGTCCATGATGAACAATTTGTGGTTCAAGGCCTAATCATTTATATTTAGAAACCATTATGATTCAAGGCCTGATCATTAGAATTATAATTTAGGCTATCATAATTACTTAGATTATTCAATTTGATCATATATATTTTCAAGAACATTCAAACGTGTAAATATTACTTGGATAATAGTCACGACATCTAAAATAATCTTAATAAAATACTTAGTAGTGTCATATTCCCACGTGAATCACAAGGATGCCACCACTATCTCTTAATTTTGTGGAAAAAATAAATATATAATAACTTGATATAATAATCATCTTTCTTAATTTGGAGTCATTTTCTATCCATATCTTCTTACCATTTGTGTCATTTTCAGTTGGTAGGTAAGAGAGTAATAAATTTTATTGGTGAAATTAGTTGAGTATAATTACTAAGGATGATGATAGGTTTTTGATTTTTCCGTCCATTAAGATTTAAATTCATTGAAAGTTTAATAAAAAAAATGAATGACAATCATATCTCGATGAATTGACAAAAAAATACCCATTATTTATACAATTTTGAATTTTCTCTCAATACCAACAAAAATAATTACCAAATATTGAAAAACTACCACCACCATCTCTTAATTTTGTCGAAAAAATAAATATATAATAATTTGATATATAGTTATCTTTTTTTAATTTGGAGTCATTTTCTATCCATATCTTCTTAACACCTGCATCATTTTCAGTTGGTAGGTAAGAGAGTAATAAATTTTATTGGTGTAATTGGTTAAGTATAATTCGTAAGGATGATGATATGTTTTTATTTTGTCATCCATTAAGATTTAAATTCATTGAAAAATTAATAAAAAGGAATGAGATGACAATCATATCTCAATGAATTGACAAAAAAATACCCATTATTTATACAATTTTGACTTTACTCTCAATACCAACAAAAAATAATTACCAAATATTAAAAAATTACGACCACCATCTCTTAATTTTGTGGAAAAAATAAATAAATATAATTTGATATATAATCATCTTTTCTTAATTTGGAGTCATTTTCCATCCATATCTCCTTACCCCCTGTGTCATGTTCAGTTGGTAGGTAAGAGAGTAATAAATTTTATTGGTGTAATCAGTTGGTAGGTAAGAGAGTAATAAATTTTATTGGTGTAAACGGTTAAGTATAATTCGTAAGGATGATGATATGCTTTTTATTTTGTCATCCATTAAGATTTAAATTCATTGAAAGTTTAATAAAAAAAAATTGACAAACAAATACCCATTACTAATACAATTTTGACAATACCAATAAAAATAGTTACCAAATATTAAAAAACAATAAAAATTATTAAAGACTTACCTACAAATAAAAAAATCATAATTATGTCCAAATAAATTGTCGAAACAAATACCCATCATTTATACAACTTTAATTTATACTTCTAATACCAATACAAATTATTCCCAAACATTATAAAATTAAAAATTATACCTAATCAATATAAGATAGAGTGTAAGCAAAGCATGAAAATGGTAGGGCGTGGAGGGCCATTGATTGCTTGGAAACTAATTGAGATGACAAGTCGAAGCAATACTATTGATGAGATCATGGCATGATTGAGTTGTATACTTATCTCTCAAACCTAACCTAACCTCACCTCCCCACATATGCCCATCAAAAGATATGTGATCACGAGAACAATCCAAACTATATCCAATAATGAAACCATTTCCCTTTTGTCCTTCCTTGCAATTGGCTTAATATGTGCCTTAAAAGTCAATACTCAATAGATGACAATCCAAACAACTCATCAATATAAAACATGCCACTTCTTTGTCTTTAGGCTTTACCTTTTAAAATGTGCAACTTACCTAGTAATAAATTTATAGTCCCCATAAACCACTAATCAAACTTACCTTCTTCAACACTCTTCGCTCATAAATTCTTACATGGAAATATGAGATGAGTTCATATTTATAATTTAAGGTAAGTATTTAAAAAAAAAAAATCGAAGTGTTTCTAAAGGTTTTTTTTATAAAATTAATAGTAAAGTGGTTCTAATCCTATGATAAGCCTCCAATTCTTCTCGAAGGGGTCCAACTTAGTGGTGGTAACAAATGAGGTCATACCAAGTGGCATCTAGTAACATGGTGTGATGGACTTAGGCGCAATATAAATTATATTTTACTTCGCTCGTTTGAATAATGTAAGAGTTTGGGGAGCTCAAAGTGGCCAAGTGGCATGTTTTAATTGGTTGCAAGGTGATGAGTAAACTAGTGAGCATTTCTTGTTCATGTGGACAATCTTGGCCATTAATTTTAAGGGCAATAAATAGGTAGCATTGATCTTTGGTAAGAATGGAAAGTTTTAAGCCCATATTGTCTTGTGAAGGAGTAGGATTTGCTATTGAATATAAACACTTGAATATGAATCTTCAATAGAGACCTAAGTGCAAGTTTAAAAGATAGTGAGTTGTCCTATTGAAAGATAGTAATTTGAATACAAATTTTGTAAAAGAAGGTTGCAACTCATAAATGTCTTAGTAGAACCAAATAATTAGTCAACTGACTAATAGATAGACAAACTGACATAATCACATTGATGAATATGCCCAAAAACAGATGTATATAAATAACATATATGTAAATAGTAAATAAAAAACTGAAAATAAATCTAACTTCATATAAGATCTACCATTTATCACCTTATACATACATCAAAAGAAGACAAGGAAGACCTCTCCTTTCCCTGAAAGAATGGATAATAGGAGAGGATTGGACCTCTCTTTTGCCTTTTGCTTTTCCTATTTGCCTTTTACCCTTTATCCTTGGGAGCCCCACTAGGGGAGCGGACCCAGTAGTTGTGCACCTAACTTCGCGTTCCTCAAAATCCTACTTGGAAATTTCAAATTACTCCAATTTTTTTACAGCAGCTTACTTGGCAAGTCCCCTGCTTATAACTTTCGTTTCGGGGCCACATCATCAAATATGATGCCACATCAGCATGCTTTTTGTCAAGGTGTCCAAAAAGGCCCTGCACAAACCTGTTACCAATACTTGTGCATTGACATCATGGATAGTTGAGCGCTGATGTAGCATCACATGATTGGTTGCTTTTTAGATCAAAGGAATACATTTTGTTTAATTTATGGTAGTCATGTCACAACTATTGGGCATTATATTAACAAAAACTATCTCAACTATTGAAACATGCTCAACCACTGGGTCCTCTCCCATATGCCCACATTATTCAGCACCTAATATTTAAATAAATAATTGGACAGAGATGATTCTTAATGCATAATAATAAACTAGAAAATAAAAGGGGAAGGAAAAAGGGCGGACCACTTGGGGGGAAGACTGTGGTGGGAACTGGGAGGTCTAGAATGTAGAAAAGGTACAGGGGGGCCCACCATGGAGAAAGCTGTGCTGTACTCCTAACGGTACATTCCTACCCTTTTATCTTTACTAAACTTTAGTGGAATATTGAAATACCCTTTATTTAGAGGAAAGAGCGTTATAAGGATGACTAACTAAATTTAGTTAGTAGTCCAGAGTAGCCGGTGGAATGTCATCGAGACATACATACGTGTGGTCGCAAGTGCAATTAAGAGATACCAGTAAGAGCACCAGCTGTCCGTGGGATCCACGCAACGCATTATATGTTGGTTGAAAGAAATTAAAAAACCAGAGAAAAGATTAAAGAAAGCTGTGGGAATCCGTAACACCGCGTGGAGTAATCTGGTGATGTCCACCTAATCTCAGGGTGGACTCCGGTGCATTGCTTTCTTCTTCATATTCCAGAAACGCGCCTCCGACTGTCTTTGGACGTATATACAGCGAGAGGTTCAGAGAACGGAAGCGTGATACTTTGTGTGTATATGTTGTGTTGTGCTTGGGTAGTCTTGGTGTTATAGCGAGAAATTTTGTGCCAGGGGCTGAACCCGTGACAAGTACAGTGCAGGGTTTTAGACGTGTTTTTTTCTTTAGATTATTATCTAGGTATTCTTGGTTTTTGTTTGCGATGGGAAATGGCAAGGGGATCTCGTTGTTCGTCCTTTTGTGGTGGCTGCTCTGCGTTTGTTTGTTTTTTGCAGCGGGATCTGAGGCGGGGGCTGAAATGGAGGCGTGGAGCCTGTGGGACTCGAAGCCGCGAGCGAGCTGCAATGGCCTGATTGGGGAATGCTTCGAGGACGAGGAAATGCTCATGGACTCGGAGAGTAACAGGCGGATTTTGGCCGGGAAGACGTACATCAGCTATGGCGCGCTGAGGTCCAACAGCGTGCCGTGTTCCAGACGCGGGGCGTCGTATTACAACTGCCGATCCGGTGGGCAGGCGAACCCCTACAGACGCAGCTGCACTCAGATCACCCGCTGCGCCAGAAGTACTTCTTGAAGAAGATTAGGCTCTGTACTAACGCTGCGCTTTTCATTCTCCTCTGCTTCTGCCGCTTGTTGTCTCCCGCGTCTTCTGAGATCTCCGACATTTACATTCTTTTGCTGAGTCAAAGCAAAGCCATTATTAAATCAAAGCTTATAGAATAAAGAACCTGAAAGGAGCCCGAAGGTGTCTGTGAACTCTCGTCGCACTTGAAACCCTCATATATGTAATGTATTTTTCTGTAGCAGCGCAGGTTTGAATCCTGAGTACTAAATAAATGAATGTAGTGAGGATAGAACAGAGCATCTGGAATGAATGTAGCGGGTAGAGAACGGGTCACCTGGAATGAATGTAGTGAGTAGAGAACAGGGCAACTCCAGGTGCCATGTTCGAGTCCTCGCAGTTGCTTATGGTCCAGCGAGTCTAGGGTTTGCCTACGGGTCCTTTCTTTTTAACATTTTGCTGTGGTTTGTAATGTATGCCAGATCCAATTTAAGGATTAACTAAATATGTAAGTGAATTTTCATTTTAGCAATATGTAACCTTCACAAATTGTTGTATGTAAAATGTGCAGTGTTTTTCAAATTGCTTGTCTATATTTTACTGAGATGAAGATTCAAGTTGCTTGTCTGATTTTCACTGAAATGAATGATTCAAGTTGCTTGCCTAAATTTCACTGAAATGATTGATTCAAAATGCCTGTCCAAATTTCTTTGGGATGTATGGTTCAAATTTGACATTCTAAATTTGGCTGTGATGAATGATTCAAATTTGACTCTCTAAATTAGACTGAGATGAATGGTTCAAAATGTCTGTTTAAATTTCATTGAGATGAATGATTCAAAATGCCTGTTTAAGTTTCATTGAGATGTATTGATTCAAAATGCCTGTTTAAATTTCATTGAGATGTAGTTCAGATAGCCCCTGAAAGCTTTGTCATGATTCAAGCCAGATAAAACACAGAAGAAATTGAAATTTGGTGGGTTCTTTGTGATTGCAACTTTCTCACCAACTAAACTTCTCCTGGAATGTTTCTGATACGTTTTGTATTACAACTCAGGAGAATCTCATTTCTTTGGACCAAAATTTTCTTGCTGTAGCTTTCAACAGGGAATTTTACTGTTGAGCCGACACTTTTGCATGTGCTGAATGTGGATACATGGAAATTTATGGTCAAATGACTCTGTTTCTGTTTCTGCTGTCACGTCGTACAAAATACAGAAAATTTCTTCTCATTCTCCATTCTAAAGCTGTGTTTCGGACTGCACATTCAGTGAGAAAGCACCCATTAACCTCTAGTTCTTCTATTGCACAGGGCACTTAACTTGGGCGCAGTCAGGCCTGAGCTCCTGACATTTTCGGAAATTTTTAATAAACCAACTAAAAGTAACATGCCTGTCAGTAGCGTTTTTCATGAATTTTTAACACCATAAATTATGAGCCTGACCTCCTGACGTTTTCTGGATTTTTAATAAACCAACAAAAAGTAACATGCCTTGGAAAGAGCGTTCCTCATTAAATTTAACACGCTGTGGAAAAATACCTCCAACTTATCAAGAGCGTTCCTCATTAAATTTAACATTTTAAAATTTAACAATAAATAATTTCCCAATACCTAAACTATCTGCCCTGCTTTTGAAGCTATTTTCTGACACCATAGTCAGTCTCAACTTCCTTAGCTTTTACCTATGCCAATCACAGTGCAATGTTTATTTTTCTCTTTATTTGAAGTTTCTTTCTAAGTTCTTATTACCTTCCTGCTAAGTAAGAATTTTGTTCTTGGCCAATAACGCGTAAATGATTATTTTCTTCCTTGGGAATGTATCCATTTGGAAATTTTTTTTAGTACAAATTGGTTAGGCTCCTTTATTACAAAGATGGTTTCTGGTTTACAAAGATGGTTTCTGGTTTACAAAGATGGTTTTTAGTAAAGATGGTTTTTAGTTAGATGTATGTTTATTGGTTAATGGAAATATGACTTCTGGTTTAGATGTATAAATTGATTTAGATTTTTTACACTATAAATGGTTTTTAGTTTAGATGTATGTTTATTGGTTAATGGAAAGATGACTTTTGGTTTAGATGTATAAATTGATTTAGATTTTTTACGCTATAAATGGTTCCCTGATTAGATGTATGTCTATTGTTTAGTAGAAAGATGACTTCTGGTTTAGATGTACAAATCAATTAGACTGTTCAATGAAAAGATGATTTCTGATTTAAATATATCTATTGATTAGTGAAAAGATGGATTTTGGTTTAGATGCATGTTGATTTATAATATTGTAATCTGCTTAAAAAAGAGATTTGCTAATATTTGTGTAGTCCAATTGTCCCATCAAGTTTCTTGTTTATGTTTTTATGTTAAGAACAACCTATTTTTAAGATTGTACATTCTTTTATAGGAAGAAAGTTCACTCAATACTTATTTTTTAAAACTTGGTTTTATATTTATTTTGTTTGGCCATGCCTTTAGATGTGATATTTTTATATCTGTTAATAAAACCTATAAAAATACTTAGTGTTTAATCAATTTAATCTAAGTGGTCTAGATCCATTCTAATCAATGTTCCTCGAAGTTTCCTAATAGAGATGGGTTTCTTGATGGGGATGAGTTTCTTGATGGGGACGGGTTTCAGGGACAGGGGACCAAGGGCTTAAGTTTGGGGATGATGATGGGACAACGGGGAGGGGGTGATGCTGATATGCATATAGTACTCGAAACTAGTTCTAAAAGATTTCTTAGTATAAATTAGTAACACTAGTTATCACAAGAATGATTTTTGGTTTAGATGTATCTTTATTGGTTAATGGAAAGATGGCTTTTGATTTAGATGTATGTCTGTTGGTTAATGGAAATATGGCTTTTGATTTAGATGTATGTCTGTTGGTTAATGGAAAGATGGCTTTTGATTTAGATGTATGTCTGTTGGTTAATGGAAAGATGGCTTCTGATTTATATGTATGTCTGTTGGTTAATTGAAAGATGGCTTCTGATTTAGATGTATGTTTGTTGGTTAATGGAAAGACAACTTCTGGTTTAGATGTATAAATTGGTTTAGACCTTTTACACTATAAATGGCTACTTGTTTAGATGTATGCCTATTGTTTAGTAGAAAGATGACTTCTGGTTTAGATGTACAAATCAATTAGGCTGTTCACTGAAAGGATGATTTCTGATTTAAATATGTCTATTGATTCATGAAAAGATGGATTTTGGTTTAGATGCATGTTTAATTATAATATTGTAATCTACATAAAGAGGAGATCTACCAATATTTGTGTAGTCCAATTGTCCCATCAAGTTTCTTGTTTATGTTTTTATGTTAAGAACAACTTATTTTTAAGATAGTACATTCTTTTATAGGAAGAAAGTTCACTCAATACTTCTTTTTTAAAACTTGGTTTTATATTTATTTTGTTTTGGCCATGCCTTTAGATGTGATATTTTGGTATTCAATATAATATATTTTTATATATGTTAATAAAGCCTACAAAAATACTTAGTGTTTAATCAATTTAATCTAAGTGGTCTAGATCCATTCTAATCAATGTTCCTCGGAGTTTCCTAATGGGATGGGTTTCTTGATGGGAACAGGTTTCTCAATGGGGACGGGTTTCAGGGACGGGGGGACCAAGGGCTTAAGTTTGGGGATGGTGGTGGGACGACGGCGAGGGGGTGATGTTGATATACATATGGTACTTGAAAACTAGTTATACAAATTTTCTTAATATAAATTAGTAATACTGATTAAATCACAAGAATGGTTTTTGGTTTAGATGTATGTCTGTTGGTTAATGGAAAGATGACTTTTGATTTAGATGTATGTCTGTTGGTTAATGGAAAGATGGCTTCTGATTTAGACATATGTATGTTGGTTAATGGAAAGATGACTTCTAGTTTAGATGTATAAATTGGTTTAGACATTTTACACCATAAATGGCTTCTTGTTTAGATGTATGTTTATTGTTTAATAGAAAGATGTACAAATCAATTAGGTTGTTCACTGAAAAGATGATTTTGATTTAAATATATGTCTATTGATTAGTAAAAAGATGGATTTTGGTTTAGATGCATGTTTAATTATAATATTGTAATATGCATAAAGAGGAGATCTACCAATATTTGTGTAGTCCAATTGTCCCATCAAATTTCTTGTTTATGTTTTTATGTTAAGAACAACTTATTTTTAAGATTGTACATTCTTTTATAGGAAGAAAGTTCACTCATTACTTTTTTTAAAAACTTGGTTTTATATTTATTTTGTTTTGGCCATAGCTTTAGATGTGATATTTTGGTATTCAATATAATATATTTTTACATCTATTAATAAAACCTACAAAGATATTTAGTGTTTAGTCAATTTAGTCTAAGTGCTCGAGATCTATTCTAATCTATATTAATTTTTTCATCTTGATTTTGATTGTTTTCCTTTATCTGTTAATATAGTCAATTTAGCCTATGTGGTCTAGATCCATTCTAATCTATATTAGTTTTTCATCTTGAATTTGATTTGTTGATTCCTTCCTCAAAATAGACCATCGCTCATTGGCTAATGCACCATAACATTTGAATTCAATTTACAACTCTTTGAGTTATAATTATATAAATGACCCTTAATCTTTTAGTTTTCAAATTCAAATTTAGGGCCAATCTTGCCCTTCCCACTTGACTATTGTGTGTTGAATTGCCACATGAAACATTCTATTTGCTACCTTTAGAGTTGCATTTAAAAGGGTGATCCTAGTTCATTTTTACACAAAACCTAGAAATAATCTTATTAAACAAGAGCATTCAATATCCATTTATTGACATAGTTAGAGATTTTATTAATACATTACCTACTTGCATCAACATCTAAGACACCTTTCACATGTTTACTTGTTCTCTTCAATCATTTTCGACATTACTACTTAAGATTCTTTTAAGATTTTACAAATTGACTAACTCCAAATTCCATTAAGTTGAAATTTGAAAGAAAATAAGAGTAGGTAAGGCTTCCATAAAAAAAAGAAATATGCACTTGTTTCCCCACTTGTTTTGTGTATGGTTGACGATACAATTTGTAAGATATTTAAAAATAAATAAAATGAAATTCAATGGGAACTTTGTAAGTAAACCCATAAATTAACATAAAAAGAAAAAATGTTTTTTTATTATATAATGTGGTTTTAGTGGAATTATTGCTCATTGGTACGTATGTACGAACTACGAACTTACTAGAAAGACGGTGCCGAAGACTATCCCCTTGCCTCATTATGATATGCTTCGTACAAAGCTTTAACGTTAGAATTATTACCATTGCTCTTGCAATGGGGAAAAGTGCGTACTCTCTAGGTATTTTCATAATTTGTTTTAGGCTATTTTATGTTGTGTTTTTTTCCAATTAGTGTTATTTATATTCTTTTATATAATGATAATAATAACTCAGGTTATACGTGGTGAAGTCATGTAACATCAATAATATTACGATAGAAGTGGATTTAATGGTGATCATTTTCTGTTTCAAAAAAAATTCAATCAATTGGAATATCAACAATATTCTTAATGATGTTTGGGCTTCTCTGGATTATCTCTTTTTTTTTCATTAATCATTGGTATAGAGGGAGAAAAACTGCTGATTTTCTTTCAAGTTAAGGAATATATCAAAACAAAGAGCTCATCATAGATGTGACCATCAATAAGTGTTTGAATCTTTGTTGTCTTTGGAGTAATGGGTTTGATGAGACTCTTGCATCATAATAATAGTTACAAGTGCAACCAAGGGTGGTGGACAAGGTAGTTGAAATCATTTGTTCATCACTCTCCCTTCGAGGGTGTACTCTCCATTATTTTGCACAATATGGTGGCTTTATTATGCACTGGCTCTCTTTGTTGGCATGTCCAAAAAAATCTAATTATAGTAGTTCTAGTTCCCATGGAGCCATTGTTTCAATTGGCAAGGAACATATGCCAAATGACTTTCTTAGGTGAAGCAAAGGTAGTGACATGCTAGAAGCGATTCAAGAGGTGCTTGGTAGTGATTTTATAGATGGAGTAGTGAGGCACTAAGTAAGCTCTAATATTTCCTTCCATGTGTATAAGCAATGCCTTTATTATTACAAGAGATAAGGAATTGACTAAGGCTCTTAGGAAATGTTATGTTTAGGATAAATTTTAAACTATAATGAGTGAATTTGTGGATAAGGCTTCCCTAGTGAAAGCTTTCCTCTCTTCCTTGTATTGGCTTTGAATTTATGGGATTGGTATCCTTGGGCACTATTAATGAAATTAAATTGAGAATGATGGTTATTATTAAGGAGGTGGCTTTCATTTAGCGATTTTTGAAAGGTTGTATTGGTACCAATTCATACATCTCAACTATGGAAATTCTTCAACTTGATAGGTCGAAAAAATATTCTCCTCTCCTAGGGAGATTTAATCTAGCAAAATCAGAGAAGGTGATAAAATTATTACAATGGTGAGATGGTTTGGTGAAGTGTGAAGATGATAACTATGAATCTAAGTTTATCAAAAGGTGATTCATTTATCTAGTTCATACTACAAGTTTTTATAATAAGGGGGAATAATAGTATAGCATTTTATAGTATATCTTAGACTTGGTATCACTATAGTATATTTGTCCTCTTTGAAAGGGCTAATTAGGGTAAATATATAGAATAATGCTCATACAACCAATATGTTGGCAAGATACAATATCCTATAGTAATGTAATTTTGAAACAATCTAATATCCTCACCAAACTTTATAGATTTTTTTTTTTTTGGTCATAAATTTTAATAGAAAGAGAGAGAGGGCCCTTACCCCTCACTTGATCTATAACAAAAAAAACTAATACACTATATTTAAAAAAGTGGTTATAAAAACATATATTTCATAGTTTATGCAAGGTTTGGCTTTAAATAATATATTTTAAGAGAATAAGAAAAAATGTGGTGAAGTTGTTGAGTAATTAGAGTTATAGATTGAGTAGTGGGAGGTAGAGGTAAGCATAGTCATTTGGTTTTCCCTAGCCAACTGGAAGGTTCATATTGTCTAGAATAGGCTTCCAAATTGTAAGTGTATTTTCATCATTAGATTTTTATCGTCAAGAGGCTAAGTATCATTCCTAGCAAGAGAAACAGCCAAAGAAAGGTAATAAAACTTATCATTATTTGGCCAACCAAAAGCACCTCTATCATGAGGTTGAGAAGAAACTAAAGGAAAACTAGAATGTTGGGACCAATTGTGAGAACTATGAGCTCAATCTCTATGTTGAGGAGGCTAAAAAGTATGTGAATCATGAGAGTCACCCATGGGCATTATGACTTTGTTCATGCCAAGGTCTTTGAGAAGGTGATTAACTTGCATTGAAAGGAGAGGTTGATCGAAATGTGACAATCATACATGATGTAATACCCTAGTGGTCAAGAAGCACTTATAAGTGAGAAAATTCAAGTGGAACATTATTAGATTGCACTTGTATCTACATTGGAACAAATCATAAACTTGGTATATAAAGGAAAATGAATAGCACCAAAAATACCATAACTAAATATTGAACATAATTTCTACTCTAAAATATATCATATTTAAGTAAAATTTATAGAAATTATAGGCCAATTCCCTAGAAGAACCATATACTAGGAAAAATACTTAGGTCTAAAGGATTTGAAGAAATGATGAATCCAATTCCAACTAGCTTTAGCTTTGGAGCAAAACCAAAGGAGATGTTTGGAAGTCTCTTCGTGTCCATAAAAAGGACAATGAGGATTAACGACTCCCAAATTAATCAAGATAGAACCAACAGGGATACCTTAGTAAAGAATTCACCAAGAAAAGTGAGCAACTTTTGAATCATAAATGCCCATCTAAATAGTATTAAACTTGCATTGCTATGAACCAATTGAAGACTATAAAGCCCATTTTTTATTAATATTTTGTAACATATGTTGATATGGAGAGATCCAAGTGTATCCTTTACGATACTTATTGTTGTGAAATGGTGTATTAGGATACCATTTCAACCCTTCCACTAAGTTTACAACTCCTCACTCCAATTTTATGAAGTATCTTCATAGGAATGAAGTTAACAAAAGCTTAGAAGTATTCAAAATCTTGATTGGTGAGTCTATAATTCAATTTGGCCTTGAGATAAGATATAATATTTTAGTTGGTCTTTTAGAAAATATTTAGAAGAATATTAATGAATTTGTTCTAAAATTTCAAAGTATAGACCTATGGAACCTTAGCAAGAGGTATGCCTTGGAAAGTTACCACATTGTTAGGAATAGGTGTGATATTCACCTTGGTAGTACTAGTTGAACAATTTGATAATCTAATTTAAGATTATATTGTTGTAAATACCATTTTATGTGTATATTTCCAAAGATCATGGAATGGGTGAAATGGGATGCCTATGTGAGAGTTGGAGATACATGTGGAGTGAAATTTTCTTAGAGAAACTTGGAAATATTATTTTTAAGTGGCATACTATCATAGGAAACATTGTAAGGAATCATTGGACACTTGGCATGAAGTGGAAGGGAATCTACGATACTATAAGAGGTGTAAGATGCATCTATGATATTATAAGATAAATGACATTGGGGCATGGAGGTGCTACAATAATATTGTTGGATCTTCACCACATATGAGGGATGGTATAGTCATGTTAATGTTTTCTATTCATTGTAATATGTAATATGTAATATGGCTATGGATGTGTAGTTCTATGTGTAATATGTGATAGGTTTCTATAGCTAGATAATATTTCATGCTATGTTATAGGCTGGAGGACAAGTGTTATAGGTTGTTGTCAGTCTCCATATTGAAATTTATGTCTTGTATTATAAATATTTATTTTTTGATTAATACAAGGGTTTCATGGTGTTAGGAGGGAGGTTTTTTTTTCCCATTCACATATTGTGTTCTTTCTCTTTATGGTGGATGCTCTTTCTTCTCCCTCTATTTTTCTCAATAGAGGATCTTAAAATCCACCCAACATTTGGAATTAGAGTTGCATAGTTGGTTCCATTGTGTTTTTGGTTTTGAGTATTACTTCTTTTGATTTGTTTATCCAAGCAATCTCATGGAAATTTATAGGAAAGAATGAGTTTATTTATCAATCATTGAAGTGAAAGTTTTGTTTTAGTTGATTTTATATTTTTAATAAATAATATTTTGCTCTTGTGGTATAAAAATAAAGAATCTTGAAGAATGTCTATTGCTACACTTGGAAGAACACTAGATCACTTGTGGGAGTTTTGAGTGTGATGTTAATCTATTTATTTATAAAAATGATATTTCAATTAGGAATGTTGGTTTTTTTGTTGATGTGTGAAGATTATTTTATTTTGAAGATGGTTTAATTTAGTTTTAGCTATGTTTCAAATTTCATCACGATTATGTTTTGCTTGTTATAATAATTAACTAGTTATGTTTTTGTGAAGAGGGAGATGGATTTCTTGAAATGTGTGGTTTTAGTTGTAGTAGAGACATTTAGGACAATGGTGGAAACTATATCTATGGCTAGAAATAATGGCAAAGCATTTGAGAGATAATATTGAAAATTTGAACGAGCAATGCTATATCCTTAGGAAGATATAGGGGTTAAAAGCCTTAATATTGAAACTTCTTTTATTTATAGTTTTTTTGCACTAATTTGGAAACAAATCTTATTTATCATCCTACAATTTAGATTATATATATGAAAAATAGCTTGTTCATAACTCTATTTTTTAAGTTTTGGATCTTAAAAGAAGAGTTTATGATTGGATTATTTTCTATTGCACATAGATGCTCCATATCCATAGGTATTTTATTTATGAATGCTATATGAATCTATGTATACATGTATTCAATTTATTAATGGATAAATCTATGTTTTTGAACACAAGGGAAATAGGTGTTCCACCTTTTAGGAGATGGAACTTGGACCTATTTCACACTTTAGTTCATTAGGAACCTAGATCCCTCAACCAAGTGACTTGATTGAGGAGTGGGCTAGAGGGTTCCTATTGTATTTGGATAGGGGTTCACCATTAAATGAAGCTTCAAAGGAGAAATGACTTAAGTAAAAACCCTAGAAACCTGAAAACATGAAATCAGATTAACAAATAGAATGAAACAAAAAAGTACCTGGAGGAATGGAGAGGCCAAAACAAAGTCTGTAAACCCTAGAAATCATTGTCTTAAATTGTACCAGGACTAATACGTCAAGTTGGGTGATTTAGCCCCACTCTAGGGTTTTCAGGGCACGATCTAGGATTCTCTATGAGTTGATTAGGATCTATTGAACAATGATCAGAAACTATAAAGGGACTAATACGCTAGTTGGGTGTATGAGTCCTGCTATGGACTTTTTTAGGATCTTTCCAAATCTTCCAAACCAAGATCCAACACTTTTGAATGTTGTCGAAAGGCTATATCAAGGACTAAATCGCCAGGTTGGGTGAATGAGTCTCATTCACATAAATTTTCAAAACACACATCACAAGAGAGAGAGAGAGAGAGAAATGTTGTTTTGTTAGTGGATGGGGGTTTTCCTTAGTCATACCTCGTTTGAGCAATTAAACTTTGAAATGAATTGAATTAACATGAAGGAATGATGAATAAACAAATGAATGCAACAACTCACCAAACCTTGTTGAATCCTTGGAGTTTAGATTTGTAACTTGTATGAACTGGCTTCAATGGATGTAGATCTTGATCATGAAACTTGATATGGCTTTGAATGCTTGAAATTGGATCACAAATGCTACATCAACATGTTAGCTCACAATCACACATGATGCATGAAGACCTTGACATGATGCTTGAATCTTGAATTGATGCCCCAAAATGCTTGATAATCGGCTGTTTAGTACTCTCTTGATCATAAGCCTTGCTCTTACAATTTAACACTTGAAAGCTCTAGGTTTTGGAATAATGATTCTAGCTCTTAGGTGCTTGCTGTTGGATCTTCTTAGGTGAAATAATGACTTGAAATATTAGTTATATAGGCATTCCATCTAATTTACCATTTATTAGATCCCAAATGTCGACATTCACAAAATTTGAATTGAAAACCTTGACTTCCCACTCAAGACCCTATAAAGGCCCCAAATGGGACTCATACACCCAAGGTGGTGTATGGGTCCCACCTAAGGGGGACTAATTGTAGATGTCAAAATCTGCATTTTCGTTAATAACTAACATATACGAGTATGATTAGTATTCAAGCAAAGAAAACCTTCAACATCCATATGAGATATCTAACATGTTTTAAAATGCTATCCAATAATAAAACATATAAAAGCATACAATTAAAAATATGAAATCAATCTATCCCATATTGGATTGGTGTCACATGTGCTAGTGACCCTTTCCCAATCCTTGATTGATAGCTAAAATGATGAAATTGCTATAGATGATGGAGATGATGGAGTGAAATGGACAAGATCAAATCTCAAATGAAGAGAGTGACCTTGCAAGATTGTGGAGAGATGGTGAAGGATTTGATAAGAGATGAAGCCTCTATTTTATAGATTTTCAAATGCTAAGAGTGTTGAAAATGGACCAATGTGGGACAAAGATCAAGCCAATAAGATAAGGCCACTTGTCAAGTGATGATAGGCCAATGGTTGTGCAAGATTTGGGAAGAGTGCCCATGAGAGGGAAAATTTGAATTCAAATTTTGCAATGAATGCTAAGTTTGACCTTTGGAAGGGGACATGTGAGAGACATGTAAGGCCTCATAAATGCTCTGTTGGGTGTACATGTCCACTTGGGGGGAGATTCAAACTTGGAGAATATTCTCCCTTTATGCCAAGTTGAAAATAAAGATTTTGATAAATCAATTAAATGTAATTTCATGTGCAAGTGGCCAAATCTAGAGAATGCAAGTGGGTGAGATTAGCATTAGATTTAATCAGGATTAATTAGCTAGGATGATGATTAGGATGCTTTGACTTTTATGACTTAAATATTTGATTTATTTAAATCAGAAAAGGATGGAAAATGATTTGAATTTAATTAAATAAAAGGTTTGATTTATTTAATTAAAATGAGGGTGATGGGATCAAGTTGATTTATTTGATTTAAACTAATGACTTTAGGAGATTGATAAATAAACTTGATTTATTTGCCGAATGGATGAATATGACCTAGTTGAATGCATTATGTCAATTTGACGTGTCTACATTTTGCCCCTCTTTGAAGTAATGTACTTGTTGCGTTGGTTCAAAGAATAAACTTCCGATCAAAATAAAAAATTATAATTTTTCAGATGCCCCAGCGGAAAGTACACTGGTACATTGCCCCCTCGAGAGATCAAGCGAAAAGATTTGATTTGAGGGTCAATCTCGCGATAAAGAGGTTCAAAATTGATGGTTATGGCGATGATGCAAATGAGATGATTTCAAGATGCTTAGAATAACAAATCTATATTATCCTAAACAACTTAAATGATGATATGATATGAGATGGATGAGATTGATGATGTGATATGCTATGGATGATTTATGTAGATGCTTAGACTAATAGATCTATATTATGGTGATGATTATGCAATGCATGTGAAATGATCGATGTTTCCTATGATGTATGATATGAATGATATGTGGTATGCTGACGGTTTATTGATGCAAGATGTATGTAGGATGCAAGATGTATGATGGATGCATGATGTATGATGGATGCATGATGGATGCATGCTAACGGTTTGTGGATGCAAGATGGATGCATGATGGACTATTCATGATGCGATGTTAGTGCGGAAGTGAGATGATGACAAGAGGATCAACAAGCCAATATTATGAGAGATGATGATAGATGATGATGATGAATGGATGATTTTGCTTTATCAAGGATTGGGATTTTCAAAGGGTCACTTACTTTATGTTTGATAACACGCCTGAGCACGATGCATCAAGGTATAAAGGACTAGGATGGCGTTGTACTTAGTGTGATGGACTTTGACTCGACAAATAGATAGGAATATTCTTGTTCACACCTGACATACGGAAACCTTGCTAGGATGCACTTTAGAAGTCTCAAACATCTTGGACCAAAACACGGAAAGGTATAACCAATCAATGCAATAGTCAACAAGCTGTCCAAAACATCCTCCATACATATCTAACAAAGCAAGTATTCGCCAAGTTATTTTACAAGAACGTCCAACAAGCACAATAGACAAAAGATAATGATCGTTGCCCCATTCCTATCTCTCTAAATCCTTCGTTCGGATCTCATCAAGAGGTCCTTGGACTGAGCGCAATAAGATAAGTCAAAAGAAAAAGACCAAGTACGCAAACAAGCTGATGTTCTTCAATACTGCTAACCAAAAGGGAATGTGTTTTTAAGGATAAGAACCGAAACTTATTGCCAAAAGATAATGCCCATTGTAGGAAGGATACATCCTAGGACATGTTAGTGGATGGCGGCGTCATTTCGTTTATCCAAAATGTTCTTTAGATAAATAATGCCCCTTGTAGGAAGGATTCATCCTAGGACATGATGTTATCAGGATGATTGATATGAGAATGTTTGGATGATGGACTATCAACACAAAGACTTGACCAACTTGTTTACATACTGACTTAGACTTGAGACTTGATGCTTTTGAGTTTTACTTTTAACCTGCTAGACTTGTTTCTAACTGTTTCACCAAAGGTTGAGGATGACGATCAGTTTATTATGAATGGTGTTTATTAGGGTGCAAGCGAGATGATGTGGATGATTTTTTCAAATATTTGGATGTTTTTGGAATTTTTGGAATGTTTTGAGGCTGTTTTTGGTATTTTTTGAAGTTTACAAATGTTTTGATTTTCGGTTTCCAATGTTTTGGGATTTTAGAGATTTTGCCGAGAACTAACCTAAAGACCTATCCCTAGGGGCCTCGGGGCTGATCGACAGATTAGCCTTGCCTATGTTATACCTTGAGAGACCCGCGTGGTTTGGACGACAAAGCTTAGATATACAAATGAAGATATACATGATGAAATGTCGGTTTATTATACGGACTCCTATGGGGACTGACCTAAATGTCTCGGGGGATAATAAAGATCAACCTTGCCTACGTTCAAGCTTCGAGAGACAACGTGGTTCGACAAGATGACTCTGTTTTTGACTTTTGAATGACTTTTTGACTTATTTTTGGATTTTGATATGTTTTGAATGTTTTGGATTTTGATATGTTTTGAATGTTTTGGATTTTCTAATGTTTTGTGTTTTGGATTTTTCTAATTTTTCGTGTTTTGATTTTTGATTTTCCTAATGTTTTTGGATTTTGATGTTTGATGTTTTGGATTTTTTGATTTTTTGATGTTTTGGATTTTTCGCATGATTTTGACAATTTGGATATGGACATGTGATGATATCAGTGCTCTATTTTGGATTTTGTTGAAGACCAAGCTAAGGTTGACTAATCGAATCGATGGATTGATGATGATGATAACATTGTTGAGGATGCACAACAATGCAAGGTTTTGAATGATCAGGATTGATTGGATTTGATTGATCAAGAGTGATGATGATAACATTGTTGAGGATGCACAACAATGCAAGGATGGATGGATTGATTGAGATTGATGAGGATAACATTGTTGAGGATGCACAACAATGCAAGGATGGATTGATCAGGATTGATAAAGATTGGTTTGGAACAAAAGATGTTTTAGATGATGTGATGTGACATTGACGTGCAAATTAGATGCGACTGATATTGATTGTTTGGATTGATGTTCGATTGAAAATGGAGCTTGATAAGGGATGTTCGTTTGTCAAAATATGCCATGGGCTAGTGATACAAATGCTTTGACTAGTTTTATTTCATGTTTTCCATTGTTCGGATCACCACATAAGTCAGAGGACATAGACCAAGATTTATTCTCGAAGCAAGATGTAAACATCTGCCCCCAATGTCTAGCAATGTATGGAATGCGATGGGTGGATGCTCAGATAGGTGTATGGATGGAAGGATATGGAAAACATGCAAAGGATTATCTTGCGATAAGATATAAAGAATGCTCATTTGGATAATGCTTCATGGCTCAGATAACGCTGCATAGGATAGGATTGATGAAAATGACCCATGTCAAGATGTTTTACCATAAGCAAGTGTAAAGTGTGCCCCAAAATTTCATCAAGATCAAGATAACTTGGACAACCGATGTAGATGGATGAAAATGGATTGGATCAATGGTTTATGGATGAATGGATTTGTTATGGATAAGATGGATGGAATGCTCGATTTGTTACGAATGGGATGAGATGCTTCCTCCTAAAGTGGCACACGTAGATGCTCGATTCTACTCATGATGCCTTTGCCAGGTTTTCATCATGGTCCTGCCCAAAGCACCGCCCATGCGGTTTTCACTAGAGGACGATTTTTTTCTTTACTATTTTCAATCCATTTTTTCTAATTTTTTTTGCTTTTTGCTTTTTGCTTTTTGAAAGATTCATGCTGAACCACGGTGTTGCTGATGTAGATGCCCCTGTCATAATGTGCCATCGATATCCTGCTTGAAGGAGTTGCTTTGCTAAGATACGTGCACTTGAATGGAACTTTTGGGATTCTTGATCTGCTTCGTCGATACCGGAGTTGACTTTGTCTTTGTGCGCACTTCACGATAGAGTGCCTTCAGAATCCTTATGATGAAGCGTCGTTGCCAATACATGATCAATGTGAGAATTGGATATCATGTGTGGAGGCGTGGATGGAGTGTGTTTAGGGATAAAAGATGGATCGGTTGATAGTTTGGAATCTTTGACTCTCCAAACTTGGGAAGATGAGCAATGATGGATGGATACGGAAGTGTGCGTGGAATTGGGACCAACTACTCGATATACTTTGTACGTCGCTTGAAAATCCTGCTTTTTCTTTTGCGGACATTCTTGATGGATACTTTTCCCTTTTTGATTTTTCCCCATATTTTCTTTGACTAATGGAGTGTGATAGGGATGATCTTTCTTTGTATTCTTTGGTATCCATATGTATTTGATTTGTCCATTATGCTTTGCTTCTTTTGCTTTGATAGCGTTCTTCGTTCTTTGATTCAATTCTTTCTTTTGACGTTGGTCCCAATTCATGTATGGGGTGATGGGTGGATGAAGATTCATGGCATGGATGGTTGTAGTATTGGCAATGGTTTCACCATAAAGATTCTTCATGCTCCCTATGTTGATGTTTGCTTGAGACGAGGTTGCCCCCAGTATGGTGGTAGTAGTAGCTTTGTTCCTTGATTTTGCTTGCTTCGAGGTGTTTTGTTCAGTAAACGTGCTCTGAAAAATGACCACTGTAGATGACATTAGTTCAATTTGTTGCTTGGCTAACTCTGGGTGTTCTATCTGACTTGTTTCCTTGAGCAGATAATGATGGATAACTTTATTCATGATGTCCTCAATCTGAGTTTGGGACATATTCGATCCTGATGTTGACAACTCCGTTTGATTGTAGGAGTTAAGAATCTGCTCTTTTTGTGTAACACAATCTTGTTCTAGATGAAGATCATCTACGTGTCCATCCATAGAAAGCATCTCATGGGTAGATGGAGGAGTAAGTGCTATGTGGATGTGATCATCTTGTGTGGATAGGAGAATATCCATTAGATCATTATAGTATCTTGGAGATACAAATTTTTGATCTTGATTTATTTTGGGATTGCTTTCGATATGCTTTGGATCAAGCTCTTGACATGGGTCAGTTTCAAAGGATGGATCACTTACAAATGGTGCTTGGATATCTTCATTAGACATGGTAAGTGGTTCAACATCCTCAAGTGTCGAGTTTAGGGTTCCTTTAGTATCTGTAGCCATGAGGTCGAAGGATGTCAATATGTCTTGGGAAGGACCATTGCTAGACTTTGGTGAAGGATTTTGATTATGTTTTGGAATAAATTCTGAGATATATCCTCTAACTCATTAGGTGATGTAGAGACATTTTTGACATAATCATTGGTCGATGCGTCATTAGATGAGACGAAAAACATCTTTATTGACAAATAGATCTTGATCATTGTTTTCAACAATTGTGGTGGAGAGATTGACAATGCTATCATTGTCCCCAATAGCAATTATCTTTTGATCAATCAAGTCTTGGATGAGAATTTTTAGTCGAATACAACTTAATGTTGTGTGTCCCTTTGTTTTGTGATAATCACAATGGTGCTCCTCATTATACCCTGGTGGTTTAACTAGGGGTTCTTGATAGTTCCCATAGATGGGGAGCTTGATGAGATTTTCTTGTACCAATTGTTGCAAGACTGATTCGATTGGTCTCCCAAGTGGTGTGTATTGTCGCTTGTTTCTTTGTGAGATTTTCACTTTAAGTTGACCTTGTGGTGATTGATTTTGGAGATGTGGTGATTGATCTTCGACACGTGGGGGTTGGATTTGTTGATGTGGTTGACCTTGATATCTAACTTCTTGACCTTGGAGATATTGTTGTGGTTGTGGACACAACTCAATGCTTTGATGACATGAATTAACCAATGGAAGATTGTATTGATTTTGGAGTGAAGATATCTCTTTGCCCAATAGTTCAATTAGTTTGGCATGTGAAGCAAGTTGCTCAAGTGAAATTTGATCTTGATTTTGAATTTGACTCCCTTGATTCGGCTTTTGTTTAAGTGGATTTGGGATGTGTAGTTGTGTTTGATTTTGGACAATATTCTGATTCGTGATGATGGGTTGAAATTGACCATTGCTCATGTTTGAAATACTTGTGCTTGGTAAATTCTCATTTGGCTTGTAGGGATTTGATGGGATGATGTTGTTCATTTGAAGGCTCATGGATTGATTGTTCGATTGATAGACTTGTAGGTTTGGACTTGGATTTATCATCGGGAAATGTGTTCCAATCTTTGATTTGGGCATACTCACACTTGTTCTATTGACATTTGTCGAAGGTAATGGTCCCATGTATGGATTGTATAAGTGTGAGTTTTGATAATCAATCGGCATTGTAAGGCTTTGAAGATTCAATTGATTTGGATTACTAAAGATGTATGGATCAAGTTTGTATTCCATGTTCCTCTTGTGTTTTGACCTTGTTGCAAAGTGACCTCTAAGGTTCTTAGGACCAATGATAAGATGAAGGACGAAAGGTGCAAATGATATGAATGATGAACGTTTAGGGACTTTGTATCAATGCTAGACTTAGGGATTTTGATTTCTATTGGTTGATTTGGATGATGAACCTATAAACCCTAAGATGTTGGATGTGATCTTTAGGATGAACTTGTTCAAAGGATTTCTAATTTAACTAGAGGTATGAGAAAGGATACATTCCCATGCCCCCTAACTAAACAAGGTGATTTTGATTTTGATGATGTGCCTAAGTCTAGAATGATGTTTGCAAAGATCTAAAGTTGTTTGGATGGATGAATTTTGATAAATGTTTGGATGGATGAAGTGTTTGATTTTGATCCTTAGAGACTTAGAGAGACTTTGTTTACTAGGCCAAGGTATTGAAGAACACACTTTTCTCTAAGAGCAATCAAAAGACCAATATGACCAAAAGATATCAAGCACATGTGTGGGGTCCAATTTGTTATCTTTGCTTAATGAGTACTTTTTACCACAAACACACTCTCTTTGATTAAAGTTTCAAACTAAGATGTCCAATGTCTTAACTTCTTTAAACCCCACAAGATATTTTATGTGGAAATTCAATGAACTTAAGGCAAGGGTTTTCCTATTGTTTACTCAAGAAGACAAATTGAGGTATAATCCAATGCTTAGGAACCTCTAAGGATGTGAATCCCAAGGAAAGCAATAACATATGGATTGAGTCAATGATATTTGTCTTCAAGAGGGTTTGAAATTTTGAGAAGCATGTTGAATGTTTGTTTGCAAAATATTTTCGAATACCACACTGTGTTTTCAAAGCGAAAAACAATTACAAGCCCTATGGATGTGTAAGACAATATTTGTTGAATCCCCACTTGGACAAGTCTACGCCTATCTTTAGCGAATGGTTAGATGCTTGACCCCCGGCTCCCTCCACGGCTCATTAACGTCAATCGGGGCAGCCAAGCATCAACACCCATGAAACTCCCATGGCATGTTTTCCATTTCTACTAAAGATCATAAAAGTGTGGGGCGGAAACCATTCTTGCACCAACAAATAGATTAAGGATTTTGGAAAATTCTAGCACATGGGTTCTAATAAGGACTTTCCGTTCGTGGAGATTGACCCATATGGCAAGAGTCCCCTTTCGGATCCATCTTGTCGGAGCCAACCGCGTGATAATGGCATTTAACCAATACCCACATTTATATCCCGGCTGGAAATACTCTTGGCTTTAGAGTGTTACCGGTTGAGTCGTTCCCTTGGGTGAGTACTTTTTCCCCAAGGCAGGCCCTCTAAGATAAACAAAAGCAAGCAAAGACACAATTCGTAACTCGATCAATCTTTGATGGCACAAAGAAAGAGAATGTACGCGAAAAATGCCTCTACTCACACTCGCACAAGATGTTCAATTTTTAAGCCCAAATCGAAGTGTTTCAAAGCAATAAAATGCATTTTGAGTGTTTCTCTTGCACCCTAGATCGCACAAAGCGCAAGGGGAGAGGATACGCATTCAAAAGACAAAATCACACAATTCAAGCACTTGTTCGTCTTATAGCCTTCAAAGCAATTGTGAGTTCATTTTAAGCACCAAAATGAAGTGTGAAGTTGATTTGTTCAATTTTTAGTCCAAAAGTAAAAGACTAGTCAGTTTCTAACATTCAATTTTAATCCAACTTTGAAAACAAACAATGATCTAGTTGGCTTAAAACAGAAAATTAAAGCATAAAATGGAAGGTCTTAAGCATTAAAAAATGCTTTCTGAGTTTCAAGTTTGATGCTCAATTCTTCAACTCCAATGCTCGATTCAAATGTCAACCTATGAAATCAAAACAAAAAATGATCATGTGTCACGTTTCCTATGTGATATGATGATTGTAGTTTGATCAAAAGCTAAAGACATGCAAATACTTTAGTTTTAATGTAGAAATCAAGTCATGATAACAGATTTCCCCATGTCTTTTAAAAAATAATTGAAAGCACAATTTTCCCTAAATTTGTAATAGCGAGCAAGAGCAATCAAAGATTTTCAAAAGGAGCCTACTTTTCACATATGACTAAAAAAAAACGGGTCTATGTCTGTCAATTACTACATATGATAATTTCAAACTTCTGCTAATGTCATCCAAAGAAGACAATTTCAAATTTGCATCTCCATATTCATTGACTTTCAAATCATACTAGCAAAATCAAGGTGCAATCAACATTAGTACAAATAGTGTTTGATGTAGACATGTAAATCACATTCAAATCTACCTCTTTACTGCCTATCTTTAACGCAACATTATAAATCACATCACAATTTTCCTCGATTGAAAAGAGACATAGAACATTTAATGCAAGCAATAAGGAAGAGATTTAGAATGCCCTAGGTTATTCGATCCACACATGTCCATGAAAGATGAAAAAGATGTAGCCAGTGCTGAAAGGTCAACCTCATAAGTAATTGCAGCCTTAGTTTTTAGCTTAAAACAAAGAGGGAAGAATTCAAACTTTGCGCGTATGTTAAGAAATCTGTTCAAGATTTCAATGCTTCAAAGGTCTGCAGCATACACTTATCAATGAGTGTTCTCTATCATGCATTGAAGTTTTGTGTCACCTCCAAAGTAACCAACCACTCCGAGTCATCGTAGATAGCTAGAAATTTATTTCAACCACCAACAAACGTTAATGCATGCAATATAGCTGGAGATTTATTTTGAACATCAAATATATGTCAAGGAGCGCCTAAATTTTTGTTTCAAAAGTTTTTCTTAAAAGTAATTGTACTAAATAGTAGGTGTGAAGCCAGCGACCACCAAAGAAAATGCAGATCTCTGAACATGAACAACCGCTTTTGATAGCAGGTTTCAAATCAGATGTTATCAATGGCATGCAATGATTGCACAGTTCACATGGATGAATTCACTAAAGAAATAGAGGAAAATTTTAAGCAAATGTTATGTAGCAGGTACAAAACCAGCGTCCAAATTAGAAGCATAGGGAGGGCGCACAAACCTTCTTTTGGAAAACTGTTCAAAAAGAAAAGAAGATGTTAATCTCATGGGCGCCATAAATGTGAACCCATCACGTGCTTGCTTCCAACGTGACCTCAGAGACAAGAGACCTCGCACGGTGGACCTTCTGGCGCATTTTGACTACTTCCTTGCCTCGCAACCCTCATCTCATTCGCTTGACATAGACGTGGAGATCAGTGTCTTTACCCACTCATTTTCTGCCCGTGCCCCTACTGTGTTGTTGTTTCTTCTTCACCTTTAAACAACATTCTTCCAGCTTGCGTGATTAGAGAAATGTGGTCGAATGGAATACAATGTTTGCAAGATATGGACAAAATCATGTTCTTGACCAGGCTTTAAAGCTTTCAAAGAAATGCCTCGACCAGATGTTATTTCATGGAATGCCATGGTTGCGGGCTATGCACAAAGTGGGCTGGTTGAAAAGGCCATTGAAACTTATAAACAAATGCAGTTGGCAGGATTAAATCGAACCTCCACAACATTTGCCAGCATCCTCTCAGCCTGTGCCAAAATGGGTGTATACTCAGGCATATATGAATGAGCTTACAGAAGTATAGACAAGGCACATGAATAGTTTGACTGAATGCCTTATGTGGACGCATAGACAAGGCGTACAAACTGTTTGTCAGCTTTAATGCAGAAGCATAGACAAAGCACATAAACTATTTGACGGAATGACTCGAAGAAATATGATCCCAGAACTGCAAAGAATGGTTTCGTTGCAAAAGAATTTTGAAACTTATATGAAAATGCAACTGGCAGATGTATATTCAGACTCCCCAACCTTTGTTAGCATCCTCTGTGCCTACTGCCAGTATGGGAGCTTTGAAATAGCGGATGGATTTTCATTCCCCCTTATGAAAAATGCATGAACAAAGGATTTTAAACAGAGGAAGCAGAAAACAGGGGATTTTATGTCGAAAACAGAGAAAGCATGAAACATGTTAATAGTGTACCCCTTTTCTCTAACACAAACAGTATTTTTCTTTCTACAAATTAACCATAAATAAAGAGATTGCTGGCTGTCAAAACAATTGAAAGTAATCACAGAATTCCTATTTCTTATGATAGAAAATAGAGTGAAGCAAATGACTTTCAAAGATAAGCCAAAATATAAATGCAAAGCCCTCCTTCTAGCGCCATAATGTAGATGTCAAAATCTGCATTTTGGTTAATAACTAACATAGACGAGTATGATTAGTATTCAAGCAAAGCAAACCTTCAACATCCATATGAGATATCTAACATGTTTTAAAATGCTATCCAATAATAAAACATATAAAAACATACAATTAAAAACATGAAATCAATCTATCCCATATTGGATTGGTGTCACATGTGCTAGTGACCCTTTCCCAATCCTTGATTGATAGCTAAAATGATGAAATTGCTATAGATGATGGAGATGATGGAGTGAAATGGACAAGATCAAATCTCAAATGAAGAGAGTGACCTTGCAAGATTGTGGAGAGATGGTGAAGGATTTGATAAGAGATGAAGCCTCTATTTTATAGATTTTCAAATGCTAAGAGTGTTGAAAATGGACCAATGTGGGACAAAGATCAAGCCAATAAGATAAGGCCACTTGTCAAGTGATGATAGGCCAATGGTTGTGCAAGATTTGGGAAGAGTGCCCATGAGAGGGAAAATTTGAATTCAAATTTTGCAATGAATGCTAAGTTTGACCTTTGGAAGGGGACATGTGAGAGACATGTAAGGCCTCATAAATGCTCTGTTGGGTGTACATGTCCACTTGGGGGGAGATTCAAACTTGGAGAATATTCTCCCTTTATGCCAAGTTGAAAATAAAGATTTTGATAAATCAATTAAATGTAATTTCATGTGCAAGTGGCCAAATCTAGAGAATGCAAGTGGGTGAGATTAGCATTAGATTTAATCAGGATTAATTAGCTAGGATGATGATTAGGATGCTTTGACTTTTATGACTTAAATATTTGATTTATTTAAATCAGAAAAGGATGGAAAATGATTTGAATTTAATTATATAAAAGGTTTGATTTATTTAATTAAAATGAGGGTGATGGGATCAAGTTGATTTGTTTGATTTAAACTAATGACTTTAGGAGATTGATAAATAAACTTGATTTATTTTTCGAATGGATGAATATGACCTAGTTGAATGCATTATGTCAATTTGACATGTCTACACTAATATTCCCAAGGTGGTGTATGAGTCCCACCCTAGATTTTAGGGTGAGAAAGTGTCAGGGGGTTAGTATTAAATGCATTTATTGATTTTGTTAGGATTTCAGTTGAAATAAGCCTTGGGAAATGTAATAAAGGGTATTAAGGTCCTATTAATGATGATTTGAAGGTCATGAATGCAAGGGTACTAAAATAGGTCCAAGCAAAGTGTGAAATTGTACTATCTCCAAGAAGGGAGTACAATTTTTGACACTACATTTATTCTCCACTCTAGTTAGAGGAGGAACTTGCTTCAAACTGACACTAAAGTAAGCATTCAAGAGGGGTCCAAGTCTACTAATGTGGATGGTATAGAATGACAAAGATCAAGGGGGTGGTCAAGCCCCCAGGATCCAAGATCCTACGTCAAACCAACATAAGCACAAAGGGACACACACAAGGTGTATGATATGCAACAACAAAACAAGGTACACAAACATACAATGTCAAAGACTAAAAGAAAGAAAAACAAAAAATAAAAATAAAAAAGGGGTGGATCAAGCCTCTACCATTTATCCAACTCGATGTGGATCAAGCCTCAGTTGTTTTTCCAAAATGTGTTTTCACTCTAGGGTAGTGGAACCTTGGGTTGTCCACTAGGTGAGTTTTCCCAATGGGTGGCTTAGTGAGAAAGTCATGCCCATGTGTCAGCTTCTCACTGTACAATTAGAAATTCATGACTTTGTTTCGGCTCTCATCATACTAACCATACCAAAGCTATCCCCCTAATAACTTCAATAAGGTGCCACAAAATAAAACTTTGAGCTTAACAAGGCCTAATAGGCTACATTAAGCACTTATGAACATTTATACATGTAAAGGATTTTCTATTTTTCAAGGTATTTTTCTTAGTTTGTGTAAGGTCTCTTCTTAGGGAACATTGTGCCTAATGTCTCCAAGAGAGGACAAGTCAAGGAAATATCACACTCTTGGAGGAAATCAAACCCAATGACACCACCAAGAAAAGGACACATTATAAGAAGTAAGAAAATCACACAGTGAAACATGAGTGTCAATGTATGCCCCCACTTTAAAGCAATTGCTAAGACCATTGTTGTGAGCAATTTATTTAAAGTAGAAGAAGGCATGAGAGTTTATTCGCAAATCCCTATGCCAAGTCATATATTCCTGAATGAGACTATATCATGAATAGAGGGTTTCCCCCAAAATGTAATGCTAAACAAAGAAAGAAAAGTACATCACATGCAAGCCAACTTAAGGCATGTCATCCACATCCCAAGCTTGCTCATATTTATATACATGGAAGGAGGTCAACTAGCCCAAAGAGACAACAACAAGTGTCATACGAGGACAAGGCTATCTAACCCCTTTCCCCCACTTAGTGTAAGAAAAGGATGAGCCGAGATGATTGATGAAAATTAGTATTAATTAGAGGAAATAGGTGCTTCAACACAAGCAAGAGCACCACAATCCTTAAGATGTAAAATTTTATCACTTAAAGCCTTACATTCATTAATAGAATGACCATGAACTCTATGATATGCACAAAATGAACTCTTGTTGTACCATTTCTTTCATGTTCTTGGAGGGAGAGATATCAAGTGATCTTGGAGGAGTCTCGACAAGATACTCTCTTGATCAAAAGTAGAAGATGTTCCTTTATTTTGCGACAAAGATATCTCTTGCTTAGTACAAGGTGTCATACTTACACAAGACTCTTTAGATTGTGAGATTTTGTGCTCTCCTTTACAGGAGGGTGTAAAATCTAACAAATTTTGGTCATTAGTGTTTTGTGTGATGAAATTTATATTAAACAAGGATTTCTTTGATTATTTCATTTATTTCAAAGGGAAATAACCAAGACCACTAGTGGTTTCTTGTGTGTTAGGCTATATGGGGACATGGATACCTTGTTCTCTAGAGCACCACATCCTTTTCTGCCATAACCAAGTTGTGTCATAAGTTCATAAATTCTTCCATAAATCTTTTTCATTTCTTCTAGATTCAGTGGTTGCTCATAATCAACTTCATCAAAGTTTTTCGTGTTATTTTCTTCTCTTTCTAAAGTGTTTGAGGTGGATGCTTTCGAAGGTTCGCCTAAATTTTGTGTTGACATTACCATTGGTTTTTTTCCCTTGTCAAATTCTTTTGTTATGATATTGTGTTTTCCCATGAATGTAGGTGTGAAATCTAAGGATACCCAATCATCTTCCAATAACTTTGTAACTTCTTCATTATTCTTTTCTTTTTCTTTCTCTTTCATAGGTTCAACTTGTATAGTTGGTGTCAATTTTTTCAAAGGATTTTCCTTTCCTTTCTCAATGTTCAAACAACTTTCTGGCTTAGGGTCGGCTTTGATTGTATACACTTTGTTGTTGTAGACATACTTCATTATATGATGAAGAGTAGAAAGCACCCCATTCATTATGTGAATCCAGGTCTGCCTAAAAGAAGATTATATGAAAGGTCATGAGGCATAACATGGATAAGGGTTTGTAATGTGGCCTTTCCAATTGTAATAGGAAAAGTGATCACACCAAGTGGTTGTTTTCCTACATTGTCAATTCCTCAAATCGATAAGGAATCAAGTTCAATTCTTGATTTATCCATGCCAAGCTTATCCAAAAGGATTACACTACACACATTAAGGTCTAAGCCATTGTCAACAAGGGTTTAATTTATCCCTATCCTTTTGAAAATATTTATTATCATGAAAGCTTCATTTTGTTTTTGCACTTCTAGTGAAGGTAACTCATCTTGATGGAAAGTAATGTCTAAGTTGACTAGAGTTATATCTTGAATTTGGGATACTACTGTAGACATGTGAAATTAGCATTGTGCACGCAATTCACATTCATCCACTCATTAAATAAATCAAATTCACATTCGTTCATTCATCAGGTAAATCAGGTTCATTTAGATCATCCATTTAAATTGAATAAATTAAATTTATTTAACTTAAGCCCATCATTACCTCATTTGATTAAATAAATCAATTTTAATCAAATCATAACATTTCGAAGTTCATCTCCTGCAAATTAATCAAACTTTATCTTGCATCATCCTTTTAATTAAATAAATCAAACCTTTATTTAATTAAATCTAAAATCACCTTCCATCCCTTTTGATTTAAATAAATCAAAGTATTTAAATCAAATAAGTCAAAATCCCCTAATCATCATCTAAGCTAATCTAATCCTGATTAAACTAATCTAACCACTCATCACATCCTCTAGCTTTTCCCACTTGCACTAATAAATCATTTTAATTCATTTATAAATTTAGCATTTTCCATCAACATGGCATCTTTGAGGAATATTCCCTCAAATTTGAATTCAAAAACAAGTGGACATGTACATCCAACAAATCATTTATGAGGCCTTACATGGCTCTTACATGTCCCTTGCACAAGTCAAACTCAACATTTAACTCTCAAATTCAAATTTGAAATCTCCCCCTCTTTGGCACATTGACCAAAATGTGCTCATCCTCCAACCTATCACAAGTTGAAAAGTGGCATCTTTTCATTGGCTTGTTCTTTGTCGGGCCACATACATCCATTTGGCTATTTCTCTCATCAAAATATTCTATAAATGGAAGGCTTCATTCATCATCAAATCCTCCACAATCTCATGCAAAGTCACTCTCTTCAATTGAGAACTGATTTTTCCCACCTCATATCATCCTCATAAGCATTTTTATATCATTTTCATCATGGAGCTTAGCAAAGGATTGGGAAAGGGCTTCTTTCCATAGAAGCACCAATCCACTATGAGATATAATTTACTTCATGTTTTATTTTATGCATTCAATTTTTTTATCTAATCCTTTGTTGCTTTGATTGAATTATGAGGCATGTTGAGTTATTTCATAGGGATGTTGATTGTTGGTTTTGTTTTAAAATACTAATCATGCTTTGTGTGTTAGGATTTTAACCAAAATGCAGATTTTCACATCCACATAATGGTGCTAGAAGGAGGGCATGGTTTATTTGGAGGATTTCGTTTATCCTTGACTTAACCATATCATTGGACCTTTTGTGTTTCTATTGCAAGATATATATTTGACTCGATTTATTCAATTCTCTACATTATCGGGGATTTATACATCCATTTTTATCATCTTTTGTTTTACCCTGTCACTAAGTTTTGCAGATTTGGTGATGATTGAATTTCTAACAGTAACAACTATTTAGAAAGTTTGTTTAAACAAGATGCACTTTTATCCATTTGTTTTTTGTTTGTAGCATTGCATTTTGATTGAGAACCCAACTTGAGATAAAAAAAATAAATTAAAAAAATGAGCATATTTCCTGGTTTTATTTTTGACGTGCTACAAATTTCTACTGACTATCTCAATTGACTCCACGTCAATTGGAATGAATCTAACCCACAGCTAATACTGGCAGTTTAAAGCAGAATCATGGGATCACCACTTATTTCTTTTCACATTTTTGTGCTGTTCAGCACACAAAATAGCTTACACATATAATCTTCAAATTTGAATAATTTTGAGCTTCCCTTGGGGAAGAATTCACTACTGCACGAACCGTAATTTCATCCAATTTGTTGCTCTGGTCCACTTCTAAACATGGCTTTTCTTTTAGTGGCTCTGTGAAGCTCATGGTAGAAAGTGTATCATCATCAAGCTACAATAGCCCACTTTGGTTGGGTCCTAACTCATAAAAAAAAAACAAAAAAGAAGCTTCTATAGTCGATTCATAATGCCCAACTGTCTAAATCTATGTTCCTCTCCCCCACCGCCATTTTGGTCCATATCTGATACTGGTTGTTTTCCCTTATCTATACCCAATAACTCCATTCTAACCAGTCACTACTCCCGATAAATCTGTTGAATTAAAAGCTAGAAGTGTGAGAGTGATGCCCAGAGATGAATGCATTGGCGAGATGCATGTGAAGAAGGAATCATGAGGAAGAGAGATGATGCTACATGCACGCACTCATCAATCATTGCTTTGGGAGGAAGTGAAATGTGCATTTCCTAATCCCAAGTCTGCATTTATCTCACATGCGTATCTTGCCTGTGCTGGGAGGAAGCTGTGCAAAGGGAAGTGCATCTTTAATAATAGATGCTGAAATATTTTTTTTTGGTAATTTGATTGAGATCCCAACAACCACCTTTAATTTCCTGCCATTTGCATTGACTTGAAAAATATTTGAAAGGAATTTGGGCACATTCTTTCTCACACTTTCCAACTGCATTAATTCAAAAGTCTTTCAAATAACATTGGGCGTCGCTTTTTCATTTGCTGGCTAAGTATAATTACTTGAAAGTTTTTTTTATTTTGATCTCCTCTCATACACCTACTAATAGGATTGACTTGAAAGTTTCGTAATAAATTACTTCTTGTGGATTGTTTCTAGCTAATCATTTTGCCTCTTTTGAACAACAGAAGAAGTCAGAGGCGGTTGCCAGTGTGAATCACACGGTCGGCATTCCAGTCACTTAATGCGCGTTCTGAGAAGCTCATGGCGCACTGGCTATTAGTATTCAAGTCATGTTGTTTGATGGCTTGGTGTTTGGACTCTAAGATCTTTCGTTTGTAGTCTCCTCTGGCAGAACGAGTTGGGAAACTCTGACAAACAAACGATCCCCGATGTCTCTCCTTTGATCACTCTTCATTTGATCATTCCCCAACTTTGTGCTTGGGATAGTTTCTCCATTGCAAGATATCATAGCGGCCACACAAGGCTTTATGCCTTGTAATAGAGATCTTCCATCAGAAGAAGGCCGAAAGGACCAGGTGAGACAAGTAGGCTCAAATGCCCCACACAGAGGATTGAGTATGGAAGGTGAACACTGCATCTAAGATTGACTATACTTTGCAACGAGCTGAAATAAAATTTAATTTGGAAGCCACGTCTGAGAGTAGGGGAGTATGCACATTACTCTCTCATTGCTTTACTAACATTAAGACGATATAGATTTATGCTTTTCGCTTTCTTTAATGCTCACCTATTTTTTTCATTAGCTTTATTTGGTGATATCCATATGATTTATTTTCTAACTACAGACAACAGATCTTCACTTTTCAATATTCTTATGGACATCAAATTGATCTAGGGATTGGAAGCCTTGAAGACAAATAGATCTATGCTCTATTTAAATTAAAGAAATCATTGAGGGCACGATAGTCTTTGTGTTTTTTAAATATTGCCTGTTGCTTGGGTCTAATCAATCAAGTTTTTAATAGTGGTATCATTGCATCTGACACTAATTTGTACATCATAAAATTTACGTTTGACAGTGATATCTTTGTGTTTGACAGTGGTTGCAGCTTGTCAAATTGGAGAAATGTGAGGTTAATAAACATACAGAGTTTATTATGCAGGGCATAAATGGCACACTTTTACAAATCGATCGAATCTCTCTAAAAAATGCAAAATATTTAGCTTTGTTAAAATATAGTCTTTAGCTCTATCGGCCGTGCATCTTGAAATTTTTAAATGCTGAAATCATCAAAATTAAGAGCCCCCTCCAATCTATATTCAATAATCAATATTTAAATGAGAGTATTAATTTCTTTTAAACTATTAAAAATTTCTTCATTCTTCTGACAACTCAATATCTGGTGCAAAATTATCTTGACTGTCTCAAATGTTTAAACATCTTAAATGAAGATTTCTTTATTTCTTTTTTTTACTTGTGCAAGAAAAGAGTCCTCTAAGAAACTTGTTTGACTTGGTGACAGGTTGGCATAAAGAACGAGTGGCATTGGAATTAAGCAAAAACAAGCAGAATTGAGTTGAAGAAAGAGGGCATAGGAACTTGAATTTAAAAGAGCATTTTTTAATGCTTGTTGTAATCGCTTAGAGCCTCTATTTTTTATTTTATTTTTTTGCTTTTGTTTTTTGGGTTAAAAAACAATCATTGTTTGATTCTTTTTCAAAAGTTGTGCTAAAATTGAACCTTAGAAATTGACTAGACTTTCTTTTGGGATAAAATTGAACAAATCAACTTCACACTTGATATTGGTGTTTTAAAATGAACTCATCATTGCTTTGGGATTTAAAATGAATGTGTGTCTTCTATGTTTTGTAATCTTTTTTGTAAAGTAATTTCACTTAAAAAGATGTATGCGCTTCTCTCATGCTTCACAGCTATCTTGAGAATCAAAATTCTTTTTGGTGACATTAAGTTGCATAAAAGATTGCCTCCACACTTCATTTTGGGTTTAAAATTGAACAAAATCTTGTGCGAGTGTGAGTGAGCTTATTGCATGTGTTCCCCTTTGTTTCTAAACAAGGGTCGATCGAACTATGAATAAGTTCATTCGCTTTTGTCTATCTTAGAGGGCCTGCCTTGGGGAAAAAGTAATCACCTAAGGGAACGACTCAACCGGTAACACTCTAAAGCCAAGAGTATTTCCAGCCGAGATATAAATGTGGGTATTGGAGTAAACGCCAATATCACGCAGTTGAATTCGACGAGATGGATCTGAAAGGGGACTGTCACCGTATGGTTCAATCTCCATGAACGAAAAGTCTGAAATAAAACCCTTGTTTGTAGTGGCCTATTAACTCATTCACTGAGTTTATCGAAGTGGTGCATTGGAACTTAGATTCCAAGAAGTTACTTGCCATGTCCGATCTTGGTTAAAGTATAGAGGTTAAGACTTCATTCTTAACATACCTTTATACTCTCTCCTTGGTTGCATGTAAAATCATCTCTTCTACTACGAAGGGCATAAGGCAAGCCCACCAAGAAAAACGTACCAATTGAGCTAGGATGTTATATTGCTTGTGAGTCAGTTTGAAAACACAGTGCTTTGATCGAAAACATTGGAAAATCAACATTCAACATGAGCATCAAATCTCAAACCCTTTAGGAGAAGCAAATATCCTTGAAAAAATTCACATGTTATTGCTTTCCCTTGGGATTCGTATCCTTAGAGGCTTCTAAGCATTTGGATTTCATCTCAATTTGCTCCTACTAAGGTCAACAATAGGTAACTCTTTCCTCAAATTTCCTTGGTTTCCGCATAATACACTTTGTGGGATAAGGGGAAAGTTGAGACATTAGACATCTAGATTCAAAATCTAACCAAGAGTGTGTTTGTGGTAAAAAAGAATCCATTAAGCAAAGATTAAATCAATTGGACCCTACACATGTGCTTGGCATATTTTGGTCATATGGTTTTCATGCAAACGTCGGTCTTTTGATTTTGAATTACTCTTAGAGAAAGGCATGTTCTTCACTATCTTGGTCTAGTAAACAAGTTCTTCCTAGGTTCATTTAGGATCAAATCAAACAATTCATCCAAATTCCAAACATTTATCAAAATCCATCCCACCAAACAACTTTAGAGCTTGGAAACATCATTCTAGACTTGGGTAGATCATCAAAATCAAAATCACCTTGTTAGCAATCCTTTGAACAAGTTCATACTAAGATAACATCTAACATCTTAGGGTTTACAAGTTCATTATCCAAAATAAAACAATCCAAATCAAAACCTAAGTCTAGCATTGATTCAAAGTCCCTAAACATTCAAACACTCATATCATTTACCCCTTTCATCCTTCATCTCATCATTGGTCCTAAGAACCTTAGAGGTCACTTTTGCAACAAGGTCAAAACACAAGAGGAACATGGAATATAAACTTGATCCATACATCATGAGTAATCCAAGTCAATCAAACTATCAAAGCCTTACAATGCCAATTGATTATCAACACTTACATCTATACAATTCGCACATGGGATCATTATCTCCTACAAATGTCAATGGTAAAACAAGTGTGAGTATGCCCAAATCAAAGATTGGAAAACATTTCCCGATGGTAGATCTAAATCAAAACCTACAAGTTTGTCAACCAAACAATCAATGCATGCGCCTTCAAATGAACAACATCATCCCATAAAATCCCTACATGCCAAATGCAAATGTACCAAGTACAACTTTACCAAACATGAATCCAGAAAACTTTGTGATACATATGTTTGCGAATCATACAAATGTTGTTCAAAGTCCAAACAAGATGTTAAAATCTCCATGTATTAATCCAAGTCAAGGTAACACCATGCAAAATCAAAGTTACCTAAAACAAGGCAATGTGATTCCCAACATCAACAATGTTCAATTTCAACCTATCATGCCAAATATGAACATCATCCTAAGTTAGAACAATGTCCAAAATCAATTTTTCCATGATCCCATTCAAAAACCACAAGTATGCACCCCAAATCTGCTTGAACGAAAACTAAATCAACTATATCAAGGGAGTCAAGATCAAAATCAAGATCAAATTTGGCAAGATCAAATTAATACACTTACCAAAATAGTTGAGTCATTGCACCAAGAGACATCTCCACCACCATTACCCATATCAACATCATTCCTTGGTTTAGGGATTCCCCCTTTACCTAGCACAAATCACTCCATCCAAATCAATCCACCTAACAACAATCAAGCCATCACATCAAATCCTTTGAATATACCATCGACATCGCACCAAAAAATGGTATTCAATCAAGCAACAATGTTGATCCCAACAAATCAAAACATGGTCTCCCAAGGGCCTATCACCTCGGTCATTCCAACCATCCCTATCACTTCGATCATTCCAACCACCACTATCACGCCCATCACATCTCAACTCGTCACTACCACAATCTCTTCAAACGTATCTCAACCACTTGTCACCACATCAAACACAATTCCAAATCCACCACCACTACCACCAAAACCAAATGCAACAAGACAATATAACATTGCGCTAAAAGCTCACCAGGCCTACCAAAAGGCCATCCAACAATATCTAGCCACACAATAAGCAACATAAGCTCAAAAATGCAACAAGCCTCTCAAGTTTCCCAATCCTCTCAAGCTGCCCAAGCCTCTCAAGCTACCCAACAAACACAAGCACAAACATGAAAAATGATATCTATTGGGGTTAATGATGAACATTCAACCACTGGTGATAGCATTGACAATCTCCCCACCACAATTGCTGAAAGCAATGGTCAAGATCTATCCATCAATGTGCACATTGGAGATGTTTCTATCTTGTCTGAAGATCAAATCAACATAGGTCAAGAGTCACTTTTGAATCACGATCAAAATCCACCAACAATACTCGACAATGATCCAATTCAAGAAATATCAACATCACTTGACTCTATGGTTGAAGAAATTCACAATCTCTCCACCACAATTGTTGAAAACAATGATCAAGATCTCTCCATCGATGAGAACCTTGAAGATGTTTCCACCCCATTTGATGATCAACTCACCATACATCAAGAGCCACTTTTTAGTGATCTATTTCAAGGAGTGTTAGGATTATTTGATCCTATTGACATAATGCACGATCCATTGACCTATGATCATGTTGAAAATGTCTCTACATCGCCTTATGAGTTAGAGGACATATCTCAAGAATCCATCCCAAAGCATGATCAACATCTTTCACCAAGGTCTAGCAATGGTCCTTTCCAAGACATGTTGACCCCCTTTGACCTCATGGTTATAGATACTGAAGAAATCCGCAACTCAAAACTTGATCCAAATTCACTCAAAAATCAAGAGGATATTGAGCCATTCCCCATACCTAGTGACGACATCAAAGAACCCTTTCTAATCAATCCATCCTTTGAAATTGACCCATGTCAAGAACTTGATCCAAAGCATGTCAAAAGCAATCCCAAAATAAATCAAGATCAAGAATTTGTATCTCAAAGATACTATAATGATCTAATGGAAACCTCCTATCTATATGAGATGTCGCAAATGATGTTCACATAGCACATACTCCTCCATCTACCCATGAGATGCTTTCTATGGATAGACACGTAGATGATCTTCATTCAGAACAAGATTATGTTACACAAAAAGAGAAGATTATCAATTCTTACAATCAAACTGAGTTATCAACATTAGGATCAGATGAATCCAAAATTCAGATTGAGGACATCAAGTATGCGGATATCCAACATTATCCACTCAAGGAAGCTGGTCAGATAGAACAAGATACTTCAGAGTCAGCAGAGCATCCAATTGAAATAACATCATCTACAGTGGTCATTTGTCAGAGCATGTTTACTAAACAAGACATCTCAAAACAAGCAGAATCAAGGAACGAAGGTGCCACAAGCACTATACTGGGGGTAACTATGTCTCAAGAAAACGTCAACATAGGGAGCATGAAGAGTCCTTATGATGAAACTAATGTCAATACTACAACCAGTCATGTCACGAATCTTCATCCACCCATCACCCCATCCATGAATTGGGACCAACTTGAAGGAAAGATTTGAATAAAAGCACAAAGAACGTTATCAAAGCAAAAGAAGCAGAGAAGCATAATGGACAAATCAAATACAAATGGATACCAAAGAATACAAAGAAAGATCATCCATATCAAACTCCATCAGTCAAAGAAACTATGGGGAAAAATATAAAAGGGAAAAGTATCCATCAAAGATGTCCACAAAAGCAAAAGCAGGCTTCTCAAGCAATGTATAAGGTATATCAAGCAGTTGGTCTTAATTCCATGCACACTTTCATATCCACCCATCATTGCTCATCTACCCAAGTTTGGAGAGTCAAAGATTCCAAGTTGTCAACCAATCCATCTCTTATCCCTAAAAACACTCCATCCACGCCTCCACGGATGATATCCAGTTCTCACATTGACCATGTATTGGCAAACCCTTCATCATAAGGATTTAGAAGGAACTTTATCGTGATGTGCAGAGACAGTTAACCCCAGTATCAATAAAGCAAATCAAAAATCTCAAAAGTTGTATTCAAGTGCATGTATCTTAGCAAAGCAACTTCTTCAAGCAGGATATCGATGGCACATTATGACAGGGACATCTACATCAACAACACCTTGTGATTTAGCATAAGCTTAAAATCTTTCGAAAAAATAAAAAAAATAAAAAAATATGAAAATCCAAAAAACTCAGAAAAAGGATTGAAAACAGTAAAGAAAAAAATTGTCCTCTAGTGAAAACCGCATGGGTGGCGCTCTGGGAAAGACCATGATGAAAACATGGAAAACAGGCGTCATGTGTAGAATTGAGCATCTACGTGCACCAGTTCAGATGGAATCATCTCATCCCATCCGTAATAAATCAAACATTCCATCCATCTCAGCCATAATAAATCCATTTCATCCATGAACCATTTATCCAATCCATCTGCATCCATCATCCAAGTTATCTTGATCTTGATGAAAGTTTGGGGCACACTTTACACTTGCTTATGATAAACATCTTGACATGGGTCGTTTTCATCAATCCTATCCTACCCAGTGTTATTTGAGCCATGAAGCATTATCCAAATGAGCTTTCTTTATCTGAACACCTTATCGCAAGATAATCCTTGGCATCCTTTGCATGCTTACCATATCCATCCATCCATATACTTATCTAAGCATCCACCCATCTCATTCCATACATTGCCAAATTGGTCAAACCACTTGTGAGAAAAATTCAAAATCACTAGCCCATGGCACATTTTGACAAGAAGATGTTCCTTATCAAGTGTTATCTTCAATCGAACATCAATCCAAACAATCACTATTAGTCACATCTAATTTACACTTCAAACATCATGTCAAATCATTCGAACAACTTTTGTTCCAAACCAAGCTTCAACAATCCTGATCAATCGAATCCAATCAATCCATAATCTTGGGATATCCTTCCCGATCATTGTGTTTCATAACACTATCCTTGCATTGTTGTGCATCCTCAACAATGTTATCATCATCAATCTTGATCAATCAATCCTTGCATTGTTGTGCATCCTCAACAATGTTATTGTCATCAATCATGATCAATCAAATCCTTGCATTGTTGTGCATCCTCAACAATGTTATCATCATCATCAATCCATCGATTCAATCAATCAACCTTAGCTTGGTTTTCAACAAAATCCCCAAACAGAGCACTGATATCGTCACACATGTCCATATCCAAATCGTCAAAATCGTGCGAAAAATAAAAAAACATCCAAAACATCAAAAAATCCAAAAACATCCAGAACATATCAAAAAATCCAAAAACATTTGATAAAGAACATATCAAAAAATCCAAAAACATTCGAAAAAGACATCAAAAAATTAAAAAAAATTCAAAAAAGACATCAAAATCGAAAAACATCCAAAATCATATCAAAATCCAAAAACAAGTCAAAAATCAGAAAAATATCAAAAACATTGGAATCTGAACTACGTCGTCTCTGAGCTTAAACGTAGGCAAGGATAATCTTTGATCAGCCCTTGAGACATCAAAATCCAAAACATTCATAAAATCTTAGAAAATCCAAAAACATTTGAAAAAAATCCAAAAACATTTGAAAAATATCAAAAATCAAAACATTTGAAAAATCCAAAAATACCAAAAACAGCCTCAAAACATTCCAAAAACTCCAATTTAAACATCCAAATATTTGAAAAAATTCATCTGTCTCATCTCGCTTTCACCCGCAATAATCAATCGTCCATAATAAACTGATCATCACCTTCATCCTTTGGCAACGCAAATAGACACAATCACAACAATTAGCAAAAGCAAACTTCAAATGTAAAATCAAAATCGAAACAACAAACCTTTAAATGTAAAATCAAACTTTTGATCAGTCACAAACATGTCAGTCAACCTTATATCAACAGCCTATCAATCAACTTATCAAACCATCATCATCTTATACAATGCATGTCCTAGGATATATCGTTCTGACAATGGGCATCATTTTGGATATCACTTGGATTCTTATCCTATCAAAACACATCCCTCTGGCTGAAGGTATAAAGAACATTGGCTTGTTTGTGTACTTGATCTTGTCTTTTGATTTATCTTATTGTGCTCATTCCAAGGACCTCTCGATGATATCCGAACGAAGGATTTAGAGAGGTAGGAATGGGGCAACGATCATTATCTTTTGTCTGCTGTGCTTGTTGGACATTCTTCTAATATAACTTGGCGAATACTTGCTTTGTTAGGTACGTCCTAGCAAGGTTTTTGTATGTCAAGTGTGAACAAGAATACTCCTATCTGTTTGTCAAGTCAAATTCCATCTCACTAGGTGCAACGCCATCCTGGTTCTTTATGCCTTGATGAATCGCACCTATGTGTGTTATCAAACATAAGGTAAGTAGCCCTTTTAAAATCCCAATCCTTGATAAGCAAAGCATCATCTATCATCATCAACATCTCTAATAAAGTCTCGTCAGATCATGGACTTGTTGGATCCTCTTGTCATCATCCCATTTCTTCTTTCTTCTCTCTGTGCTAACATAGCATCACCAATGCATCCATCATGCATCCACAATGCATCCATCGTGCATCCATCCCACATCCACAAACCGTCAGCATACCACATATCATTCATATCATACATAATAGGAAACACCAATCATTTCACATGCATAACATTTGCATCATCATCATAATATAGATCTATTAGTCTAAGCATCTCATAAAATCATACATTTGCATAATCATATAGGCATCATCGCATCATCCATCTCACATGCATTTTATCATCATTTTAGTTGTTTAGGATAATATAGATTAGTTATTCTGAGCGTCTTGAAACCATCTCATTGGCATCATCATCCATAACCATCCATTTTGAACCTCTTTATCATGAGATCGACCCTCAAATTGAATCTTTTCGCTCGATCTCTTGAGGGGGCAATGTACTAGTGTACTTCTTTCCACTGGGGCAACCGAAAAAATCAGATTTTTTTTTAATTTTTATCGTGGCAAGTTTATTCTTTGAACCAACGCAACAAGTACATTGCTTCAAAGATGGGAAAAATGTAGACACGTGAAATTAGCATCGTGCATGCAATTCACATTCATCCACTCATTAAATAAATCAAATTCGCATTCGTTCATTCATCAGGTAAATCAGGTTCATTTAAATCATCCATTTAAATTGAATAAATTAACTTTATTTAACTTAAGCCCATCATTACCTCATTTGATTAAATAAATTAATTTTAATCAAATCATAACATTTCATCTTTCATAAATCAACTTCTAAGTTCATCTCCTACAAATTAATCAAACCTTATCTTGCATCATCCTTTAATTAAATAAAGCAAACCTTTATTTAATTAAATCTAAAATCACCTTCCATCCCTTTTGATTTAAATAAATCAAATAAGTCAAAATCCCCTAATCATCATCTCAGCTAATCTAATCCCGATTAAACTAATCTAACCACCCATCACATCCTCTAACTTTTCCCACTTGCACCAATAAATCATTTTAATTCATTTATAAATTTAGCATTTTCCATCAACATGGCATCTTTGAGGAATATTTCCTCAAATTTGAATTCAAAAACAAGTGGACATGTACATCCAACAAAGCATTTACGAGGCCTTACATGGCTCTTACATGTCCCTTGCACAAGTCAAACTCAACATTTAACTCTCAAATTCAAATTTGAAATCTCCCCCTCTTTGGCACATTGACCAAAATGTGCTCATCCTCCAACCTATCACAAGTTGACAAGTGGCCTCTTTTCATTGGCTTGTTCCTTGTCCCACATTCATCCATTTGGATATTTCTCTCATCAAAATATTCTATAAATGGAAGGCTTCATTCATCATCAAATCCTCCACAATCTCATGCAAAGTCACTCTCTTCAATTGAGAACTGATTTTTCCCACCTCATATCATCCTCATAAGCATTTTTATATCATTTTCATCATGGAGCTTAGCAAAGGATTGGGAAAGGGCTTCTTTCCATAGAAGCAACAATCCACTATGAGATATAATTTACTTCATGTTTTATTCTATGCATTCAATTTGTTTATCTAATCCTTTGTTGCTTTGATTGCATTATGAGGCATGTTGAGTTATTTCATAGGGATGTTGATTGTTGTTTTGTTTTAAAATACTAATCATGCTTTGTGTGTTATGATTTTAACCAAAATGCATATTTTCACATCCACAACTACTTCATTTGATTTCACATTAGGAGGGGTAGGAACTTGTTGTAAGGCACTTTGAATCATGTTATGATAATGGGGGGAGGCTTGAATAAGGTCCCATAATGATATCTTAGCAAGAGTGTTCCTAAGTTGTTCAACAAGGTCATACTCCTTTCCAATTTTTAAAGGAAAACAAGGAGCATTAGGCAAGATAGGTTGAGGTAATGGGAGGGATGTTCGAGTTGTTTTTCTTGGTTGTGGATTGTTCTAGAGTGTTATATGTATGAGCAACGGTATTGTAACTCGACTACTATGACATTATTCTTAGGTGGTTTGAGGATGAGGATGGGTTTGTTTTGAGTTTGTGGTTGGTTTGAGGATGGGTAAAGGATGATTTTAGCCTCAAGAGGTGCAATAATTAAAGGATCTCTAGGATGTATAAGAATTAGAGGACTCGAGGGAGTTCTAATGTTCATAACCTCACCAAACTTATCCTTATTTTCATGATCTTTTAGTGAAGGGGAGTCTAATGTCACTTCATCATCTTCATCTAAGGAAGCCACATCACTATTGTTTGAAAGACATGTGTCCATGTTATCATTTTCTTCCATCATGGTATCTTCCCTAGTAGGAGAGGCTTTAGGAGAGCCACAAACTAGATGTTCATCACATTCCATGGTTAGATTTGGTAAAGTATCTTCATCACAATACAAGAGGCATCAAGGGAAGAAAAACTATGAGTTTCAAGCTTACCATTGATTGGATCCTTTTGTTCAAATAGATCTTTCCAAATGTTAGGGACATTAGGAAAGAGAGAAATAATGCTATAAATTTCAATCATTGGATCTCTTAACCCCGACATAGCCTCTTCAAAAATGTAATTTTCATGATCGTTCACGATTGTATCCTCTTTTAGTAAAGCATTCTCACAAGTAGGCAAGGTGTTGGGAGATGAATGTAGACTAAGTAAAGTAGTGGTAATGATCTCATCTTCTTGTGTCATAATGTCTTTTCAAGGGGGAGGAGGAGAAGGAAAAAAAAAAACTTTCATGATTCTCAATGATTGCATCTTCTTTCACCAAGATACCTTTGTCACTAATAGGAGAGGTATTGGGAGAATAACAACTATGATCTTCATGATTATCTATGCTTGTATAGATTCTTCTATCACATCATTCCGAAAAATAGGAGAGATAGGAGGGGGTTTGGAATTAAGGAAGGTGTTAACATTTTTACTTTCTTGCACTAAAGAATCTCATAACTAGGAAATATTTTGGAGGAATCACTAACATGCTTGTTGATGAACTTTTTCTTGGCATACTTGGAAAAGAAAGATACTAAAATTGTAAATTAATATATTCAACTTATGCAATGATTGAAAATGTAAATAATTGTTTAACATATTTGATGATTTTCACTACTGAAATGATATTTGAAATGATTTTAAAATGACTACACTAAATGGATGTTTTTGACCTAGATGCATAAAATAGAAGTTCCTGAAACTTTCCAAACTGATACTATAGGTTACCAGCAAGCCTAGGAAGTACAAAAAATCACCAGAAAGCTCAAAAAAATTGGTTTTTGTAGGCCTCCCAGGACTCATTCGCCTAGATGTGCATATGAGTCCCACTTAGGGTTTTTGGAAGGTTTAGATAATGAAAAATAGAGAGCACATAATCCCTAGAAATATGGAAAAAAGACCTATATAGGGACTAAATCGTCCAGGTGCGAAAATGAGTCCCAATTAGGGTTTCTAAACCTGATTCAAAAATTTTTGAGTTTATTTTAATGTGTCTAGGTTATATGCTCAATTGATTGTTTACAATTACAGGTTTCTAATGAAATTAAATGATGCAAAATGCAAAAATGCAACTTATATGTACTTTCCACTAATGCAATGTTTATAAGCCCTAAATGCAAATTAACTAATGCAAATCTAATGGTGCAAAGTTAATGCAATCTAGATCTAGGGCTACAATGTTCTCCAAATCAGAAATTCAAGGGTCCAAAGGTCGAGTTCACCAAAATGAACACAAGGGAAATAGGTGTTCCACCTTTTAGGAGATGTAACTTGGACCTATTTCACACTTTAGTTTATTAGGAAGCTAGATCCCTCAACCAAGTGACTTGATTGAGGAGTGGGTTAGAGGGTTCCTATTGTAATTGGATGGGGGTTCACCATTAAATGAATCTTTAAAGGAGAAATATAAACACTTAAGCACAAACCCTAGAAACCTGAAAACATGAAATCATATTAACAAATAGAATGAAACATAAAAGTACTTGGAGGAATGGAGAGGCCAAAATAAGGTCTGTAAACCCTAGAAATTGTTGTCTCAGATTGCACCAAGACTAATACACCAGGTTGAGTGATTTAGTCTTACTCTAGGGTTTTCAGGGTAAGATCTAGGATTCTCTAAGAGTTGATCAGGATCTGCTGAACTGTGATCATAAATTGTAATGGGACTAATATGCTAGGTTGGGCGTATGAGTCTTTTTGTGAGATTTTTCAAGATCTTTATGAATCTTTTGAACCCAGATCCAACACTGTTGAATGATGTCAAAAGGCTATATCAAGGACTAAATCGCTAGGCTGGGAAAATGAGTCTCATTCACATAAATATGCAAAACACACATCACAAGAGAGAAAAAATGGTTGTTTTGTTAGTGGATGGGGGTCTGCCTCAGTCATACCCCATTTGAGTAATTAAACTTTTAAATGAATTGAAATAACATGAAGGAATGATGAATGAACAAATAAATGTAACAACTCACCAAACCTTATTGAATCCTTGGAGTGTAGATCTGCAACTTGTATGAATTAGCTTCAATGGATGTAGATCTTGATCATGAAACTTGATATGGATTTGAATGCTTGAACTTGGATCACAAATGCTACATCAACATGTTAGCTCACAATGACACATGATGCATGAAGACCTTGACATGATGCTTGAATCTTGAATTGATGCCCCAAAATGCTTGATAATCAGCTCTTGAATGCTCTTGAATTCTCTCTTGATCATAAGCCTTGCTCTTTCAATTGAACACTTGAAAGATCTAGGTCTTGGAATAACGATTCTAGCTCTTAGGTGCTTGCTCTTGGATCTTCTTAGGTGAAATAATGACTTGAAACCTTAGTTATATAGGCATTCCATCTAATTTACCATTTATTAGATCCCAAATGTCGACATTCACAAAATTTTAATTGAAAACCCTAATTTCGCACTCAAAACCCTAAAAATACCCCAAATGAGACTCATACCCCCAAGGTGGCGTATGGGTCCCACCTAAGGGGGACTAATATGCCTAAGGTGGCATATGAGTCACACCCTAGATTTTTGGGGTGAGAGAGTGTCAGGGGGTTAGAATATTAAATGCATTTATTGAATTTGTTAGGATTTTAGTTGAAATAAGCCTTTGGATACATAATAAGGGTATTAAGGGCCTATTAATGATGATTTGAAGGTCATGAATGCAACAATACTAAAATAGGTAGAAGCATAGTGTGAAATTGTACTCTCTCCAAGAAGGGAGTACAATTTTTGACACTACAGTTTCAAAGCTTGTGCGGTTTGGTATTGATTGCTTACCTAATATTAATTGGGTAAAATAATGTTAATATTTAATTTTACTCTTGATACAACGCAAGGGTGGTATGTATGGTTGAAATTTGTTGTGGCAATGTTGGAATTCATGTTGAAGTTGGTAGCATCTATATTATGCATGTGTAGATCTACAATGCTTCATCATTTATACTTACAAATATTTGCGGTAAAGGTTTGTGGGTATTTGGATACATTTTGATAATGGAATTTAACCTCTATGATGAGCTAGGAATTCTATGTTGAATGTGTTGTTTGATAAGTTTTGGTTAAAATCTATGTTTCTTTATCACAATGTCAAGTGTTCCTTGAGACCACCTTTACTGGGAGATTTGGAAATTGTTTGGATATATCACTTTGTGATGGATTATTGGTTGGTGTCATGAGGATTTTCTAATGCCTAGACCTATGATCTCATAATACATTCCTTATGTGTGATGTGAAAACTCATTTATTTTTTTGGTTCCATTGACAAAGGATTCTTGAATTCATGCTTTTTAAATATGTAAAAACCTATTACTATGGATGGCTCTTGGATTCTTTGGTTTAGTTTATGGTTATGATATATTATTTGGGAATTGATGATCTTCTTTGGTGAAGAGGTAAATATTGGGGCTAATGGGAATTCCTATAGTATAGAAAATCTCTCATTTGTATTGGGATCATTGGTCTTGGTTTGAATTTTAAATTATAGTGTCATGGAAAGTTCCTAGATTTTATATTGACATGTAGTGGGATATTTGGTGGTGGTTTATGGTAATCTATTATATGAGTGTTGCACAACCATTTTTCCTTGTGAGATTCTAGTTATTGTAGTGTTGCAATTGGAGTTTTGTTGGCATGATATGACTGGTTGTACATCTATATTAGATTTGGGTGAGGCTAAATCTATTTATTTTAGAGATTGTGTGTTGGAATAGTCACTCACTTGATGAGGTTTTAGTAGAAATACCAAGGATCCTACACTTGAAAATAGAGGTGAGTTCACCATGGACTTGTTGAGGATATTTCACTTCATTAGAAAACACTCTCGTACCCCACTTGATAGTGAATAATTTGATAGTTATTGCCCACCCAAATTTTTAGATATATTCTTTCTTTGTGTCTTGTCTTCTTATGTGTTTTGAGTCTTGACATGTGGATGCCAATTATAAGCACTTAGTTGAGGATTAGATGCATAATTATGTTTCTCATTATCTCCTCATGTTTGGGTCTTAAGTTGTGTTAAATTTAAGGATAATGTGTTTTGAAGAGTACATAGGATGGTTAGTGGATTTTTGCAATTCACTTGATATAGAATATTTATTTTATTTGATCTTCCTTTTGTTTGAAAGGCTTACATCTATTTTACCTATTTTTGACATTGGGATAGAATGGTTAGATGTTGACAAATTTTCTATTCAAGGATTTATGAGTTATTATTTATCATAGCTTGAGCATGTGTTGGTATTGGAAAAAGGATATGGATTGATTTGTGTGTTTTCACTCTATGGATTATTTTATACCCTAGAGGTATGGTTCATTTCATGTTGGAGATGAAATTTTTGTGGAGTTGATAATTTAATATTAATGTATTTCATTTTTTTTATCAATGGTAAGAATGATTAGGGTTCTTTAATTTGTATTTTTATCTAATGTGAATAACTTAGGAGAGTTGAGGTGATTGGGTGGGTGAGTTTTATAGTAGGTTTACACATTGGTGTATGTTCTTTAATACAATGTGGTAGAATATTCAACCATGTCCTCTATGTAAGTGTTGTTGGTGGATTCTTTTGATGCTTTGGCCATTTTTAAGACTAGACATTTCCCATGCAATGAGGCTCTTAGGGAGGTATATGCATCATTAGGATATGGTACAAGGGTCTTCCAGTAATTTTTGTATGTATATGTGTTTGTTACCAATGTAGATAGAACTTGTGTAGGAAAATGAATATACAAGGACTTGTGATTTTGGATTGGTCTAGACATGTTAATAGTAGAATGTCCACTCATGATGTGTGTACCCTATTTTTTGAGGTATAGTTAGTTGTATTTGCTAGCAATATGTTGTGGTTTCTAATCTAACTATTGTTGAGATTTGGAAGATTCTTAGTTGTATTCTAGATTAGATGTAGTTTGGTGTATGTGTTTGAGCTAAAGCATGAGATTCAAATTGTGATATTTGATTTGGTTTTTTACCTTTCATGCCTAGGAATGATGGAGGATGAGAGAGTTATGGTCAATATGTGGTTATTTTTTGGATGTTGTAGATGGTTTATTGAGCCCATGAGCATAGAGGAGTTAGTTGTTGTAGAGTCTTTATATCCCTAAGTTGTTTATAGTTTTTTTTATGTTTCTTTCTTTCTCTTATAATACAATATCAAGATGGAGAATGTTAGGATTAGGTGTGTTTTTCACATTGAAATTCCTAGTTGATAAATGTGGTAATTCAATTTAGGATTATATTGTTGTAAATATTATTTCAAGAGTGTATTTCCAAAGATCATGGAATGGGTGAAATATGATGCAAGAGCATCTTAGGTGAAAGTGCAATCATCATCAACAAAAAAAAAATCAAATTTTAAATTTGCATTTGAATTTCATGTTAGAGGGATATTTTCACATTAGGAGGTTAATTTGAATTAGTGAGCATAAATATATTTAATTAAATAAAAATTATTTTTGTTATGCAAGTTTTTGGGTGGGGTTGTGGAGGTGTAATTGTATTTTTTTGAAAAATCTGAAAAAGAAAGTTTAGGCGTTGGGATTAGGGAGTTACAAAATGGAATTAAAAATAATTTATTGATTTTTTTTATTTTGAAAACAACTCATTATGAGGACGTGGTCGTGATTTTTCCAAGGGGAGGGAAAAATCTTATTTTTTTAATATTTTTGGTGAAGGGTTTTGTAGTAGGTTTTTGGGTTTTCATTGTGACTGCAGGTTTTGGAGGTTGGAGAGTTGGGGATGGAATTTCTCAAGAGGTTATTGAAGTGTTTTGTTGCAGGTTTAAAGGGTTATTGCAGCCATTGAAGGTGAAGATACCATTGTTGAGACTTGAAGAGTTGCAGGTGATTGTTAGAAGAGGAAAAGTGCAGATTTGGAGATGCTAATGAAGCACATAGTTGTTATTTCTTTGTTGTAGTTTGTTTTGTGTTGATTTTCATATTATGTATGGGTAATATATTTCTTCCCATAAGTAATTTGATGGATGAAAATGAATATGTAATCATATTTCTAGAATGAGAAGATCTTTTGTTTAAAATTTCAATTATTTTCATAAAACTTTGTTGCTAATTTATATGCATTGTTGAGGATTGTTTGCATATTTGTTACTATAAAAGAGGGTTGTTGAGAACCCCTCTTTCATCAAAATAGGATTCCTATATTAGAGTTGGAGAGACATATGGAGTGGAATATTCTTCTAGACACTTGTAAATAGTATTTGTAAGTGATATAGTGTGGTAGGAAGTATTGTAAGGAATAATTAGACACTTGTCATGAAGTGGAAGAGAATTTGTGTTGTAAGAGGTGTAAGAAATATCTATGATATCATAATAGAGTTATATTGGAGCTAGGAGGTGTTGTAAGAATATTGTCAAATCTCCACCATGGACTAGAGAGATGGTATAATCTTGTTAATAGTTGCCTTCATTATAATATATAGTATGAATATGGATGTGCGATTGCATGTGTGAGATGTGAAAAAATTTCATAGTTGGATAATGTTGCATGTTGAGTTACAAGTTGGAGGATAGGTGTTATAGATTGGTGTTGGTATTCATATTAGAATTGTTTCCTTATATTGTAAATATTTATTTATTGAATAATAAAAGGGTTTCATGGTATTTAGAGGGTGATGTTTTTAACTTGAAATGGCTTTATAGGTGAAAATAATGTGTTATATCTCTTTATGGTGGATGATCTTTCTTCTCCCTCTATTCTTCTCCCTAATAATGTATTTTTCAAGCTATTATGTTGCCCAAATAATTAAATATTTGTAATCCACATGACTTTCTTATTAGAATTGATGGTGGAATGAACTCTATTTTTCAAGAATGACACCAAATGGATTGTTGATTGATAGATAAAGTAATGCAAAAATTTGGTTCATTCTATAATAGTGAAGGTTTGATAGCTTCTTTATATTTACAAATAATTTTTTATATCAAAAAGGCCTTGGATTTAAATAGGTTCCTTCATAATGAGTAGAGAATGAAAGTTGGTATCTCTCTAGGCTTTATGATTGTTAGGCACACCAATAGAGATGTAGTGTTGAAGCAAAACATTTCAATCTTCATTTCTCTCACATGCTCTAATCATCCATTTAACACACAAATTTGTATCCTAAGTTGAATCTCAATAAGTCCAATCCCATTAGGACATTATGGAGACATAAAAACTACCAAGCAACCATGCAAAGACCATTTTATTACTCTTTTAATAAGTGCATAAAAAATTCCTTAAGAGTTTTTCAACATGGAGATTGTTGATGATGTTGTCCTTATTGTGAAGTATAATGGTAATGTGTCGATGGTTGCATATGTTGCAATCAAGATGTTGATCATAAAGTATTATGTATGATATTGGATGTAATGAGTTGTTGTAACAGTTATCCTACATTTCTTGTTACTCATGAATAAGTGAATGATGTTGTGAATATTGTATTCACTTTTTGTTGATGCAAAATGTGTAAAATAATTTATTACAGTCAATGGCTTAGGAAGTTGCACTGAAAAACTCTAGAGAATGATCCACATTCCTCTGCATTTGAAGATAAGCTCCTACAATTTGGAAGATAGACTTAATAAAGTGTGAATAATTTTTTTCCTATTTTCAGAACATGGGAGTTAACACAAATATTTCCTAAGTTTGCAGAGTAAAGACTATGCAACACTGTTATGGAAGGTTCAGAGAAATGCTTTGCATTTCTCTGCAGTTACAAATATAGTCTTGTGGTTTTGATGATGAGTTTAGCACATTTTTCTACTATCTCTTTTTGAGTTTTAGTTACTAAAGTGTATCACAAGTTTATCTCTCAATGTTCTATCTCAAGAGTGTGTTGTTCGAGTTTACAAAAGATATTGGTTCTATGTTTGTTTGTTTGCACCAACATATTGTTGCATAAAATTTTAAAAGGAATGCATGAAAATGTTTTTGAATATTAGTTGATGCTTGAATGTAATCCACATGATGTTATTTTGATCTCTTTGGTACCATGTGTGGTTTGAGTTAATCTTTTGAGGATTAAGTGTTTATTGGGCTAACTCAATGTTTTGAGTTTCTTGCACCAAGTATTTGTGGCATGCACCAACATGGGATTGTGTGTAGATGTAAAATAAGTTCTTCTTATCTCTAGGTTAGACCACACTCAATTTCCCTTTCCCGTAGATGATTTGGAGTTGACTCATTATGGTCGTTGCATGTTCCATGCTTATACATTTCAGTGTGGCTAACAAGGAGAAAGATTTTAATGCTTGTAGAAGGTATATATGGAAGATCAATTGTGGGATCAAGGTGTACATGTATTAAATGAGTGATTAGTTTAGAATACTAAAAGCAATGTGCTAGAAGTAGAGATATGAATGTGAATGTGTAGAGGAGTGTTTGATGTATGTTGAAGGAAGTGAGTCAAAGGTAGAAGAGTATAAGTGAAGTACTGAAGGTAGTGAGCTGATAGAAGTGTGTAAGTGAATTCTAGAGGTAGCAAGATGAAGGAAAAATTTTAAGTGTGATTGTTGGAGGCAGTGAGCCAAAAAAAAAGTGAAAGTATAGTGCTAAAGGCAATGAGCCAAAGGTAGTAGAGGTATTGTGGAGGCACTAGTATATCTAATTGATCAAGTGGTGTAATATGAGGTTGCAACCTCAATTTTTTAAGTGTTGTATTAAGCAAGGAGTTATAAAATTCCTTAGGTTAAAGACCTTAAATTTAGTTGTAAAATATATCTTAATTGTGAGGATGGATTTGTACAATATCTCCAAGAAGCTTTCTCATCATGGTTTTTCCCTTGTTTGGTTTTCCACGTAAATCTAGTGTTGTGGTTGTGTGATTATGTTTTGAATGCTTAATCTGGTTAAGGCAGTAATAAGTTTTGATTTTTGAAATTGAATGAGATTAGTTTCAGGGATATACTGATTCATCCCTCCTCTCAATATATCTATGTGTTGTAACAAGTTGTGCCAACAACCCACTTTTAGATATAAAAATAGCTTACCTATAACTATGACAATATCAAGTCCATGTAGTTGTGACATTAGTCTTTATGCAACCAAGTATGTAGTATAACTGTAAAAAAGAAGGGTCCTTGAATAGGTGGTAGATCATTGAATCTTCAATAGGATGGATAGATTTTTCATATAACTAAATAAATCAACCCACTCATCCTTATTTTCTTCAATAAACTTGTTTTAATGAACTTGATGTACTATCCTAATTGGAATTTTCTTCCTAACAACTTCATATTTAGTCTCCTAGTTTTATTGTTATTTATAAAATAAGATGTTCTCCTATATGATTGGGAGTGTTTGGATGGATGTAATAAAATTTATATAACATAATAAAGACAATATGTATATAGAATATATAAAGTACACCAACAATCAAAATATAGATATTGCTAGAGTATATATAGTCGTATAGTTAAGAGGATATAACAAATTCTGCCAAGTTAATAAAATATTGAGTTTTATATTTTATGAGTTCTTTCATTATCATTGTATCATGAGTATTACAAGTGTTCTAATCTAGTCAACAATTTAATTAGAGGGAGAGAGAAAGGTGCAATTTTACCCAAGCAAGGGCCCACTTGAGGAAGACTATAGCTAGACCTTTGTCTTGGTTAGAATAGATTCTTGTAACATGTTTTTGTATATAGTAACTTAAATGAAATATACTAACCAATAATATTTGCAATAAATTGTTGCATTTAATCTGTAACATCTATATCAGCCTACAAAATATCTTGTCTAATTCTTGGTCTATTTTAAAGAGCTTTCCAATAATAAAATATATTTTCTTTTCAAGCAGTAGTATTTAATTTCCTATTTTAGAAGTTTTTTACTCGCATACAATGTTAGAATGTTAATCCCCTAGGAACCTACTACCGTACATATAACACTAAAACCATGCCAGAAGATACATCCCTCTGTTGAAATGTAAATGAGGTAGCAACATGAACCAAAAGGTTGCTTGCTTAGTATATATTGTATCCATTGAGTTGTGTGTGAGCCTTAGCTACCTAGGTTTAGATGGGAATTGATTGCCCTCATTATTTATAAAACTTACACAATGTGAAGTTTATCAAAGAATAAGGCTTAACAACAATGTAATTGATCGTTGGTTGATTATGTTTATTGATTATTGCATAGTATTATATAATATTTGTGTAAAATATTTTTATAAATATTAAAGATGTGATATTATGTAGGGGATTTTATATTTTTGGTACAACTAATTAACAAATACTAAAAAGAGATATTTACTTTAAAAAATATATATAAAGTTATTCATTTTTTAATACAATTTTAACATCTACTACTAAAAGTGCCATTAAACATTGATTTCCAAATAACCTACCATCATTTATAAAATATTACCAGTAATTATAACTTTGTGCTAATCAAATTTTACTTTTTAGTTGCATAGATAATTATAATCTTCTATTGAAAATGAAATTTCTCTAAATGTTGCTATAGCTTCTATAAACATTTAGAGGGATGAAAAAATTAGAAGAAATTTGTTGTTAAGAGATTACTTCTTCATAAATATAATAATATTAAAATATTTTCCATAGAAAAATAGAGAATTGATATTTGTAGTTAATAAAAATATCCACAACAAAAGAACATTTAACTCATTTTTAGATTTGTTCGCTAGTATTAGTTAAATATCTTCTTAGGTTATTCATATTCAATCATTTATATTTATAAAAGGAGTAAGAGATCCTTGATATTCTTGTTTTATAGTGTCATCTAAGAGAGCAATGTTATGGCTACATTCAAGGCATATACCTCTTAAAGTTGATAGTTTTGTTCAAGGAAACCTAATAAAGGGTTCTACTAAAGGTTTTTAATTTTCCTTTACCTCTCGAAGTTGATGATTATTCAAGGGTTCAACCAACTTCCATTATCATTTATTAGGATGTCTTTGTCAAGATTAATTTTATTGATTGTCAATGGAGTCACAATTTCAATAGTTCTTATAGTATTTACTTTAGCACCTTGTCTCATGTTGTAAGACAATAAGAATGATGTAGTGAGATCCATATTATAGCTTTGGAACCTTAAATATTATACTAAAGTAATATAACACTAGAATCTAAATTGATTTTTTTGTGCATACATTTCGTGTCAGCATTGTCCTTTATTGACCATGGTTACATTATATTTATTTGATTTATACAATACATAGTTGGGTACATCCTTGCATTTCAACCAATTATATTTTTTTACTTAATTAAAAGTATAATACAAGTTTGAATAATTATTCAAATCTTAAATATTTTAATCCTCAAGAAACTCATGAGAGAGGGGAGGGTGTAAACTAAACCAAACCATATACATGAACCCTTTTCCACCCAACCATGATAGAGTCTAAATTAATTAAGGAAATATCTCGTGGACAAAATGTTGTTGACTATAGTAAACAAGTTAAGTAAATCACACTAGTTCATTCTTCCTTAATGCCATTCCATTCATTTCCTTGAATTATTAAATTAAATACAAGACATCATGTTCTTCATGTTTCTAGTTTCATTATCTCTTCCTCGAGGTTCAAATAGATAGCCACTTGGCCCAAATGATCCATAGCCACTACAATATGTCCTAATAATGGTTTGACTCCAACCTTGCTAAAATACTTACATTGAATAACTAGGCTTGGCATTGCATTGGAAACTAACACATACCTCATGATACACCTTCCTATAGCTTTGATTGCCACTATAATGTTTTGATATGCATATCTTTTTTTCCATATCATAGGCCTTACAAATTGGTATACACTTAGGATAAAGCAAGGGTAAGCATGTATTAAATTTCCTTTATTTCCATATTTTAATTTAGAGTTATTTCTTATTTTTAAATTTATGAATGGGGATAGATTTATTATTTTATATATTATATAGTTTAAGCTCACTTGTATGCTTAACACTCATGTATACATAAATATAACATTTCATCATACACATAAACTAGCAAAAATAATCAAGCAAGACAAGTGTTATGACTCTACATGGTCTAGGGATAGGTATTTTATTGGTTTATAACAACCACCTACTTTCCATCCTTTCCTTTAGACACCTAAAAATCATCATAGGTCTTGAAAATACATTAATAAAACATTTGTTACACACAATATATATATATATATATATATATATATATATATATATATATATATATATATATATATATATATATA